>JBAGKK010510190.1:0-57298 GCA_037177015.1 Euceroptres primus | reverse complement strand
ACGTTTGAAGCAATTTAACTGGTTTCAATTTACCTGACCCTAAAGCCAACTACTTACATCAACTTTTTATGCAATTTTTATAAACACAAATATTTAAAAAATTTCATAAAAAATCTTAGTTTTGGTTGGAACAGTGGAAATTTTCAATAATATTCAGTTTTTACTAGGTTTTTTTGGTTCATTTAGAGTAAAAAAGTATCCAAATTAAGAAAATGACAATTATTTCTGTTTCCGTTACGAATTCCAGACGCTATCGTGTACGCCGTCCTACTACTTCGGCGGCGAGACATTCCAGTGCACCATTTTTTACTCCGCCATTTTGGAATATTTTTGTGTCATTTTTTTAAAAACTTTGTTCAAAAGTTGATGAAAATATCCCTGGAAGATTAATTGTCTATACCGTTTTTTTATTTGAAAAAAAATTCTCAAAAGGCACCTTTTTGCTCTAGAGGGACTGACCCCCTTTAGGAAATGGGCATTTTACGGAAATGGGCGGTACGAAGAAATTTAGAAAGAATTTAGGTTTTAGGATATACCTTCTGAACATTTTATTTTTTATTTTGCAAGATTCGAGTGAGAGAATACTATTTTATAAAGGATTAGACCCGAATCATATTGAAGTTTGCAACATTTTTAAAACGAAAACCAAAAATTTCAAGAAATGCACGATACTTAAAATTTTATTAATGATAACAATAGATTTAGATATCAGAAGCTGCCAAAAAATTTCACTTTCCTACCAAAACCGGAAATCACTCTTATTTCACCCTAATTATTTAAAAAATTCCGCAAAATTGCCCTTACTTCAATACTAAAAATTTTATTGCTGACAATAACTCTGTTCGACGCCCAAAGTTACTACAAAAAATTTCACTCCACTACTTAATGCGGAAACAACCCTTATTTCACTCCAAAGATTAAAAAAATTCTGTAATATTACCCAATATCAATACTAAAAAATTGATTGCTGATAATAACTATTCGACGCCAAAAGTTACTACAAAAAGATGCAACCCTCTATTGAATATGGAAACCATCCTTATTTCATCCCTAAAATTTTAATTTCAAAAAATTACCCTCATTTCCATACTCAAAATTTGAATGCAGATAATAACTCTGTTCAACGTCCAGAGTTAACACAAAAATTTTCAATCCCCTAGTGAATGCGGAAAGTGCCCTCATTTCACCCCAAAGATAAAAAATTTCGGAAAATTCCCCTAAAATCAATACTAAATATTTGATTCCCGATGATAACTCTGCTCGATGCCCAAAGCTACCACAAAAAGATGTAACCCTCTATTGAATGCGGAAACCACCTTTGTCTCATCCGTAAGATTTTAAAAATTCGACAAAATTACCCTAATTTCGATACTAAAATTTTTATTGCTGTTAATAACTCTGTTCGATGCCCTAAGCTATCAAAAAAATATGCAACCTCCTAATAAATGCCGGAAAGATTTAGAAAACTTTTTAAATCTTAGGCGTGAAATAAGGATAGTTTCCGCATTCGATAAAGGATTGCAACTTTTTGTGACAGCTTTGGGCACCGAATAGAGTTATTATCAGCAATCAAGTTTTTAGTATTGACAGGGTAATTTTTCTGAATTTTTTAAATCTTTGGGGTGAAGTAAGGATGGTTGCCGCATTTGATATGGGGTTGCAGCTTTTGATGGTAACTTTGGATGTCGAATAAACTTATTATCAGCAATAAAATTTTTAGTATTGATTTTGGGGTAATTTTCCGAAATTTTTCATCTTTGGGGTGAAATAAGGAAACCTTCCGCATTCACTAGGGGATTGAAAATTTTTGTATTAACGTTGAGCGTTAAACAGAGTTATTGTCTGCATTCAAATTTTGAGTAATTAGGGTAATTTTGTGGAATTAAAATATTTGGGGTGAAATAAGGGTAGTTTCCGCGTTCGATGTGGGGTTGCAACTTATTGTGGTAACTTTGAGCATCGAACTGAGTTATTATCAGCAATCCACTTGTTGGTATTCATATTAGGGTAATTTTATAGAATTTTTTAAATCTTTGGGATGAAATAAGGTTGGTTTCCGCATTCGATAGAGGATTGCATTTTTTGTGCTAGCTTTGGACATTGAACAGAATTATTAGCAGCAATCCGCTTGTTGGTATTTATATTAGGGTAATTTTATAGAATTTTTTAAATCTTTGGGATGAAATAAGGGTGGTTCTCGCATTCGATGTGGGGTTGCAACTTTTTGTGGTAACTTTGGGCATCGAACTGAGTTATTATCAGCAATAAAATTTTTAGTATTGAAATTAGGATAATTTTGCGGAATTTTTTTAATCTGGGGTGAAATTAGGATAGTTTCCGCATTCAGTGGGGGAGTGTAAATTGTGGAAATATGGAAATTGTGGAAATTTTAGGCATTGGACAGAGTTAATAACAGCAATCAAATTTTCAGTATTGAAGTAGTAGTGAAATTAGGATGGTTTTCGCATTCGATAGCGAAGTAAAACTTGTTTTGGCAGTTTCTGATATCTAAATCTATTGTTATCATTCACAAAATTTTGAGTATCGTGCATATTTTGGAGTTTTTGTTTTTCGTTTTAAAAACGTTGCAAACTTTAATATCATTAGACCCGAAATCATTCTGGTTTGGGTCTTTACTCTTCATTTCAAAATTCGTAAACATTTTAATTTCTATTTTCAAATTTCAATTTAGGATTTATAAATAACTTAGTTATTTAGTATCTTAAATGAATTGATAAATAATCTAAGTTAAGTACTTCGTAGAATGAACGGTGCTTCCAGTTCGTTTGTAGTAACGGTTCGCTAACTTCGGCGTACAGTTTTATAAGTACGAAGACATAAAAACTAGAAAAGGTAAAACGTATAAGGTTGAAATCCTAAATTACATCTCGTACTGTTTTACATCTACCTCTAACCTTGTAAAGGTTTTAATGAACCTAGCAACAAAACTTCCGAAATGAAATCATGAAATCATTGAATAACGTTTAATTCGACAAAGTAGTATTTTGCCAATTAAAAATTATCGAAAGATAATTTAATTTAATAATAATAATAATTAATAATAATTTTGGTCCTAAATTTTATCAGTGTGACCGAAATTTGTGTCCGTCATCGATGATCAAGCATCGCTCGCGAGGAAATTACGCAACGAATTGCGACGTTTTTTCATGAGTGACATGTGTACTACTTACATTGACTTTGATTCGGTTGAAGAAAAAGAAGAAGTGAATACAAAAAAGACACGTAGTTCTCTTACTCATCGGAATTGCCAAAAGACTTTATCGTATTTCCTATTGTACTTCCTTTTTCTCAGATTTCTCTGAGATTTCTTTCTCAGATTCTTTGGATATGGAAAATTATATTTCCTTTGTCATAGATAAAAATGCTTCCACAGAAAATCCCAACGTAACATTTTAATCGGCAACAAAATGAGAAAGCAAAAAACAAAAGACTGTGACAATAGAATAAATGATCCACTTCAGATCAAAATAATAACGCTGCAAATCAAAATAATTTGTCACGATTTACTGTGTCAGGAATAATTGCAAACGCTCAAACTTGATCTCTTTCATCTTTAAAGTGTTGCTTAAACTTTTCCCAGTTGTAAGCTTCTAAACTTCAATGTGTTAGACTATAAAGTTGCCAATTTCCACTCAAATCCTAAAAGGATAATTTCTAATAAAAAAGAAGACTAAATATAAAAGAATTTTACCTTTTTCACAATTATTCATGGGACATTATTTTAATTTGCAGCGATATTATTTTGATCTGAAGTGGACAATTCTTTTGTCACAGTCCTTTGTATTTCTATTTCTTATTTTGCTGCAGATTAAAATGATACCCAAGGATTTTTTGTGTTTCTGTGAATAACGGAAAAAATACGGGTTTAATTCAACGTTTAAAAATAAATATAATAATTGCAGAAAATTTAAAAGTGCATCAGTATTGATAATATCTTAAAGGAGAATAAAAAGCCCCTTTTCATACAAAGTATGAATTCTTCGATGATCCGTATCGAGAGGTTAATCCTCTAGTCGGACTAAAGCGGAAAGTGAAGTCCCTAAACCCGTAATTTGTAGATCGTTTCAACGTATTATAAATTATACACACATGCACTTCTCTTACCATTGCGTAATTTGTGTCGTGCGCAAATGCGATATGCCATTTCTGCGTTGTCATTTTTACTATACGAATACAAATAAACGATAGTAATACGGTACAGGTACAGAAACCGATCGTTGCATGTAAGCATGCATTGAGTGTGTATTGGCTAGATTATAGGTTAGGTCGTCAGATCTCTTCTGGAAGGCGTCTTCGAATCCGATCGAGCGTGTCTCTCTCAAGGTCCTTCGAGATCCTGCAAGTTACGTTATTCAGTCAACTTTCTCGCTGAGACAAAATTATCCGCATTACTCAAGTTTATCCACTATAATTATTCGCAATTACCGACGATTATCGAATTCATCGGCGATCAATCGCTCCAGGGACTTGCTTTACGATAAATTTAAGTTCATCCGAAGTTGGCCTCGTGCAGTCATTCACGAAACAATTTAGGGGCGAGGAAGTTTCCAGTTTCATTATGAAATCAAGTAGTTAATTGAAATGGCCAACAGTTATTTAAAAAGTCGAATTTTATTTAATTTGATAGATTATCAAATCCAAATCTTTGATTTATCTCGTTTTTCAAGAATTGTAGATTTATAATCTATTGTACATGTTAAAAATGCATCAAGCTGGATTTTAATACTCAATTTTATGTACCATAAACAGATAACATCGACATCAGAATGTTTTTACCCATTTTAGGGTAGAATGTTGTTGAACTCGTAAAATACAGCTGGCAGGTAAGCCAACGTACACTCTATTGATTTACTCTTCCAGTGAAATTCGCTAAAAGATCAAAGTAATCCCCCAGTTAGTTCAGCTTGTTGTTCATTTCGGAACGAATTAATCTGTCAGGTAATTTCATTGTAATTAACTGAAAGAAATTGTTGATAAAAGGAGCCATTTTGCAAAAATCTCTTTGACCAGAAAATATATCCATTGACCCATCGTCAATGACAAATAAGAAAATATATATTATATAAGAAAATTGTGTATACTACCATTTAATTTGTTAAGTATTATTTTTTATTGTAACATATTTTAATAAGAAATTATTTTTAATCTGATCAATTATCGTAAACAATAATAAAAGTATTTCGTGAAAAATATAAGATTTCTGCTTCATGATAGTCAACAAATTTTCTTTATCGTTCACGAAAGGTATCTTGAATTGCGTTATCGATAGGTACATGGAAGCGTGTGTGTAGTTAGCTGATTGCGATTCCTCGCGCGAGCTTGGGTACGATTTAATCGCTCGTTACATCTGTGTTGAGTCTGTACTGTACCCGCAATGTCAATTTGATTAAGACTCGAAGCTGTAATTTTGTTTCTTAAGAATACAAAAAAAACTCTTCAAATCTGATATATTTACAGTCACTGATAAAATATACTGAGAAGTGAATGTCCAGGAAGTTGGCGATGCCAACTTCAAATTTCGAAAAAAATGAAAATTGTGCTGTATTGTGCTAGATTTGTGCTCTGTTGTGCCGTGAAAGATTTAAAAAAAAAATGAAAATTTGAGCATAAAAATAAAAAACATTTTTTTGTCAGCCTCGCTAATTGGTTTTTTCGACAAAACAAATATTGTACTGGGTAGCATACAAGTCACACAAAAATTTGCTGCAAACCAAAGTTTGATATTATGGACCATTCTCGAAAAAAACAATATTTAAAAAAATCAGTTGTGCCTTTTTTTTTTTTTTTTTTTTTTTTTTGACAAAACAAAACTACTGCTAGGAACTACCTGCTGCGCATACTACTGTGCTTCAAATATGAATTCAAAATCTTAAACCATTTTCGAAAAAATCGACTAAAAAACCCCAAAAAATGATCAATTTCAGAATTTCGAAAAACCGAAACTTGTGTAAGTTGTGCTAGGCTAGCACAATAATAATCTCTAATGACAATTTTCACTGGGATTAATAGTTTCCAAAAATATGCAGTCCTTTTGAACTTTAAACGCGTTTTTGACCGAAAATTTTCAAAATTACGAAATTCAAAAGTCTAAAACTTTTGCTGAGTTGTGCTAGGCGAGTACAATAATTGTCTCTAATGACAAATTGCACTCAAATTAATATTTACTAAAAAAATGCAATATTTTTTAACTTGGAACGCGTTTTTGACCCAAAATTTTCAAAAATACGAATTTCGAAAATCTGAAACTTGTGCTGAGTTGTGCTAGGCTAGCACAATAATGTTTTCTAATGAAAAATTGCACTCAAATTAATATTTTCCAAAAAATGCAATATTTTTGGACTTGGAAAAAATTTTTGGCCCAAAATTTTCAAAAATACGTGTTTCGAAAATCTGAAACGTCTAAGTTGTGCTAGGCTAGCACAATAATTGTTTTTGTAATAATAATTGTAATTGTAATAATTTTTTTTCACTAAAATTAAGATTTTTCAGAAATCAATTCAATTCAATTTCACTGGAAAACATTATATTCCAAAATATATATAACTTTTTTAATTTGACATTCTTTTACCCCAAATTTTTGAAAAACAGAAACTTGTAAAAAAATTGTAGTAAATTGCCTGTTGCGAATTTTGATAAGATTATAATTTTAAACTAATACTTTTGTTTATTATTACTAAAATAAAAATAAAGGAAATAAAAAGAAGGCAGCCTTCAAAACCAATAAAATATAATATTAGTCCAACTTCAAAGACAAATATTTCAAAATTAAATGATTTGTTCTTGGTCAAAAATTTATTCCAAGTCCAAAAAGATTGCATTTTTTTGGAAAATATGAATTTGAGTGAAAATTGTCATTAGATATAATTATTGAGTTAGCTTAGCACAACTCAGCACAAGTTTCAAATTTTCGAATTTCGTATTTTTGAAAATTTTGGATAAAAAACGCGTTCCAAGTTCGAAAAGATTGCATTTTTTGGAAAATATTAATCCCAGTGAAAATTGTCATTAGAGATAATTATTGTGCTAGCCTAACATAACTCATCACAAGTTTCCGTTTTTCGAAATTCTGAAATTCATCATTTTTTTTGAGTTTTTTTTAGTCCCTTTCTTCAAAAATGGTTTAAGATTTTGACTTTATATTTGCAACACAGTAGTATTCGTAGCGGTTAGTTCCTATCACAAGTTTTGTTTTGTCAAAAAAGTTAATGACGCAGTTGACTTTTTTTAAATATTGTTTTTTTTTTGAAAATGGTTCATAATATCAAATTTTGGTTTGCGGCACATTTTTGTGTGACTTTTATGTTACCCAGCATAACATTTGTTTTTTTGAAAAAACCAATTGGCGAGGCTGACATAAAAAAATGTTTACATATTTGATTTTTGGGCTCAAATTTGCATTTTTTCAAAAAAACTTCTACGGCACAATAGATCTAAATCAAAATCTAGCACAATTCAGTACAATTTTCATTTTTTCGAAATTTGAAGTGAGCTCCTAAACATTTGAAGAAGTATTTCAGTTGAAATCAAAATGAAATTGAAATATTTCAATTTGCAGCAAAATTTGTCTAACAATTAGTGATTTACGCTGAAAAATTATCAGATCTTAAATCATTTTATCAATAAACTTTCACAATATCTGAAAAAAATGAATACTGCATCGGTTTCATTGTTTTATTTTACACCTCACAATCGAAGTTTCAACTTTTTAAGTTGAAAGGTTTTTAATTCTTTTTAGATTAAATAAGATCTTAATGTTTGACTTGAATTGTTTTGAATTGGAAGCATTTTAGATTCCGTGATTTGAAGTGTAAAAATACGAATAAAGAACTTGATTGCATTTAATATTTACACAGTGGCAAGAGTGGCTGATGCTAATTAATCGATAAAATGAGTTGTTAAATAAATTTTCCATTTTTTAAGAGACCTTTCACCTCTTGTCAAGTACTTTTAACGAGAACAGTAAAAGTCTGTAAAACGATGCAACAATAAACACACAGGTTAAATAAGAATTGCAAATTAGTACATAAAACCTGTGCATTATGCTCTTGTCATCTTAATTTATACTGTGAGTCTTAATAGCATATTCTTATAACTATATTGTTTATGTGGGCATAAATATTTTATAACTAACAACTGTTTCAAAAATTTATATTTTTTATCCATTTTTATATGGTAGATTCTAGAAGTTTAAAATAAAACTTCGGAGCAAAAAATATTATCATCATTAATATAATTAATTATGGTAATCCCTTTCTTCCAGAATATTATTAATATTTCTTGCTTCAAAGATTTTAATACCTGTTTTAATTCCATAAATTCTGTTTTCCTGTTACCTGTTTTCCCGTAAATTATTCTAAACGTACACATTCTTTAACAAGGGTGTCTTTTTTAATTGCTTGTTAGAATAGCATCGTCATTAATCAACGACATTTCTTCATCGTCACGAGTACAGCGATAAGAATGTCGTTCCTTTGAGTTTTAGTTACAAACTGTTGCTTTTTTTCTTGTTATAACCCATTTGAGGCAAACGGACGCTTAGCGTTCCACCTTTAATTCAGATTGAAAATATTCAATAGATTTAGAGAAAAAAGTTCAAAAAAGGTCCGAAAATTTAAATTCTTTTAATGTTGATATTTATCTGTAAAAGGAAAACGTGTCCCTGAAAGGTTAATTACTATAGAATGCAGTGGAACAGAGTGGATTATTATCATTGTTTGGAGGTATCATTAATTACATAACGAGCTTTCACAGTGACTAAATATACCTTTCTATTACGTGCATGTTAATTACACATTAAACGGTTGACAGCGTTTATTATTGGTGGCCTGCTATACATATTTTGGTCAATTTTAATTAGTGACATTCATAATGTTTTAGTGATATAATGATTGATGATATAATAATAAATGAACCGTTTATAAATTCGTTCTATTCAGTCTTTTTGAACATAAAAAAGCCTTGATTCTTTAGTTTTCGATACATATATACAAATGGTCGATAAACGCACTATAGCACTTACTTTTTTTCACTGAAAAGTATTAGCTCGAAAACGTTTGAAATTTTTGGTTTGCGGTCGAAAGAGCCGATTTGAGAGTATTGACCTTTATGTATTATTCAGCCTCTTGGTAGAAAGTGCTGGGAGTGAATATAAAGAGGTAGCGAGATTTAAAAACGGCCATCCATGGTCCTTCTGCTCTCCCTCTTAGCCCTAGTTATTTTCCATGTTCATCTTCTTCGACGCTTGTAGAATGCAAACCGTCAGCGATTTTCCCCTTTCTCTTGAAATCTTGAGCAGGTTATTTACCTATATTATTTATTCTTCTGTTTCAATTTGGATTTATTTTATATAAATGAAAAATGTGTAAACAACAAATTCTTTCATAAAATTACGTTTACATTCCCAACTCCAGTTTCATGTAATTGGCTAATGAAACTATAAACACGCCAACAAAAAGTAAAAGAAAATGAAATGCTCCTGCACGCTTTCATTAAAAATTGTTGACGTTCTCTCATATATATTTCTCTGTCCTCTTCACCCTTTCTCACTCTTCTCATTTCCCTCATTTTCCATTTTTTCATTTCATCCCCTTTTTCCCGCCTTTCTCTTTTCATTGCCTGTTTTCCACTGTTTTGGAGGATCTCGGTTTTTGCGTCTCATCGCTGCTTATATGTATGTTTGAGTACGATTCTCTTGACAAGCCATCGCATTATCCCACCCTCTCTCACACATCGGTGTATTGATTCCGCCCTCCCACACGCTACCTCCAGAGAAACCGTATTGGTTGCGCGTGGCACTCTGTGTACGCTTTGTGGAGTGTGGAGTTTGTAGACTGTGGTTGTATACGAGGTAACTGGCGAGCAGACTTTCACCACCCTTTGCTGCAACGATCCTTGTTATGTATGTGGACACGGTCAAAGACCGATAGGAGGACTCGCTTAAAGGACACGAGCGGTTTCATAATTTACGCTAAATACTAAAACGCCTGAGTTTTTAGTATTTAGTACCTTGATAGTGATGTTAATTTTCATGAGGAAAAATTATCGATTGAAAGTTTTTAGTATTTATTTTATACATTACGCCGCAGTAAACCGTGGGACATTATTTGAGGGATCATAGTCCCTTATTCCTCCTTTAAACCCTATTTTTTTCAAGATCTAAAATTGCTATTTTTATGTACAGCATTTTCATTTAATGCCTTTTGCCATGAAGTTCGGTGTAAGTTTGATTTTGCTTAAAAAACAATGTTAACATCTAGCTTCAGGGCAAAAGCCATTAGATGGTTTTACTGCACCTAAAGTTTTGAATGTTCAAGTGAACGATTTTTTTTTACTTGAACTCAAACTTTGCTGGAAGTATTGTTCAATCTACAAAATAAAGAGAGACATTATGAGATTTTTTTATCATTATATTAGTTTCTATATTAATAAACCAATATTTTAGAACAAATTTGAGTTTACAATGAAATCAAATAAAAATTTCGTTCATGTGAACGTTCAGAACTTCAGGCACATCTATTTTTAAAAATTTTCCCCCTTTTTCCACTTTTTTTGTTCTAGGTTCGGATTAATTTTCCAAGAAATGCAATAATTAAAAATTTCAAAGATTCAGAGTTTTCTAGAATCTTTACACCGTAAAAAGTGGGATTACTACTATTCGTCCATAAAATATAGAGCCCTAAAATGTTTTGCAGAATATCTCATCGGGGAAAAATGTGAAAAATTTGAGACAAAGCACATTCAAAAGAGTAAGATGTCCTCTAAACTGTGAATGTTTGATAGAATTTTTCAGTCAATTAGGAAGTTTTTTATGATTAGAGAAAGGTGAAAAGTACCCTCTATTAAATGCCTTATAGAATCTCATAAAAATGGACAAAAGGATATATAGAACCATATAGAATTTATAAAATTTCTATATGGCTATATATGGTTCTTTATATCCTTTTGTCCAATTCTATAAGATTCTATAAGGCATTTAATGCAGAGTACCCAAATTTCAGGATCTTTTGAGAATGGTCATTTCTGAGACGCCACTGCTCAAACAAAACGAATATGAAAAATATGTGAAATTTGTTTTCGTTTTCTTGAACCCTTATGTGTTAAAAAGTAAAAACCAAAATCAGAAATTTGCATTTATTAACATTAAAATTTAAAAAGTATAGGAAGACGTCATCTCCGAACTAACCAACTTACGGAGTTCATTCTTGAAGAAAATTATAAATTATTTACTATCAAGAGATATGTATGCAATATCGAGAAGAAGAAAGTGGTGTTTTAATGTTTTAAAAATTATTTTCTGTTGGCTAAAATACAAAGAACAATTTAATTGTGGAAATAATGACCTGCACAGCCTTTTGACACTGACCCTTTTTTGTTACTTTCAGTAGTCAAGGATATTACGGTCAAAAAGTCTCCTACTGTGCAGGTCATTCTTTCCACAATTAAACTGCCCTTTGCATATTAAGGAACAGAAAATAATTTTTCAAACATTAAAACACCACTTTCTTCTGTTTAATCTTGCATACATTGCTTCTGATAATAAATAATGTATAATCATTTGCTTCAAGAATGAACTCCGTAAGTTGGTTAGTTTCGGAGATAACGTCTTCCTAAACTTTTTAAATTTTAATGTTAACAAATGCGAATTTCTGACTTTGGTTCCCACTTTTGATCTTAGAAACTCTTCCATAATCGTCTAATATCTTCTAGGTTTACTAGAATATTTTCTAGAATGTTTTGTTCTGAGTTCTCTTATGATCTTATAAAATCTTAAAGAATCTCCCAAAATTATTCAATATTTCAAAAAATATTCTAGATCCTAGACTGTTCCAGAATCTTTTAGAATCCTCCAGAATAATCTTAACTTCAATATTCTGTAGAATCTTTTAGAGCCCTCTAAAATCTGCAAAAGATTCCCGTAATCCTCAAGAATCATCTAGAATTTTCGAAACTCTTGAAAAGTTCGAAAGAGACTAGAAGATATTAGAAGTTTAGGGCAGAATTCAAAAGACTTTTGAGGATTCTAAAAGATTCTGAAACAGCCTAGAATATTTTGGAAAATTATAATAGGTTTTAGGGTGTTTTTGAAGATTTTAGATTCTGAAAAAGTCTGGATATCTCTGTAAGAGTTTTTAAAAAATCCTGGGAAAGTTCCAGACAATGTTGGAGGATTTTTGGAAGATTCTGAAAGAATCAGGAAATCTCTAAAATATTCTAAAACACTATAAAAAATCTCAAAGGCTCTAGAGGATTTCAAGAGATTTTAGAAGATATAACGAATCTACAAGTACATGGAAAATTAAAAATATTCTAGAGGATTTGAAGGGATTTAGGAGATTTAACGAATCTACAAGTGCACGGAAAATTAAAAATGTTCTAGAAAATTCTAAAAGATTGTCGAAAAATCCAGATTTTGTGAAGAATTTCAGAAAACTCTGAAGAGTTCTAAAAGTCCTGATTTCTCATTTTGCTGCAGATTAAAATGATACCCAGGGATTTTGAGACATCATGTTATATCTTCCTTTACTCGTGTTAATTTTAATTTTAAAAATTATCCACTCGAATTTTCTTCCTTTTTCAATCTTTAATTTACCGAAGATATCATTTTTTAATTAAAACATTTTTCAAGATTCTATTTTTTGGTCCATCCACGAAAAAACTAACCTTTTTCTGAGTGCGTGTAAGTACTGTGGCTCAAGAAAAAAGGGCACGATCACTTTTATATGCCTCCGCCCATCATGTAATGCGCCGGTGTCATGACTTGTTTTCACGGATTACGCGCTGACAGGTTTTTTAGATTGATCACAAAAAACGCGACTCACTTTGTTTGTATCTTAATCAAAAAAGGAGGTCTTAAGTTTGAGAATTTATGAGAGAGAATTTGACATTCAAAATTTGATGCTTATAATCATTACATACTTTCAAACTTTCAAAATACAATACTAAATCTGAATTAGTCAAAAGTGACTGATGAAGACCATGTCTACGCGTACCGAAAATAATTTAATGGAGTGTCATTGATGATGCAGGGAAAAGTTTTTCACTGAAGTTTGAAGTTTTGTTATTCGTTTCAAGTTGAGAACACTTAATTTCTTAATTTTAAAATTTAAACACTTGAAAATTAATGTTTTGAAGTTGGAAACAATTTGAAATTGTCGGTGATTCAAAATTGAAATCATACTTCTTTTTCTATTTTAAATACTAATGAAATCTTTTTTCTTCTGTTCCAGGTGAGTTAAAAATCCATGCATTTAACCAATTTTCTCGGTAAGTCCAAAAAAATCTAGAAATTACATTTCTCACAAAATACTCAAGTAATCAGATTAACCAAACATAGCTGATCACAAAATAAAACTCTTTTGTAAGAGTTATTGTCGAAGGAGCAAAGTAGTAGAAACCCCAGTAAACTCGAGACAAGGAAGATAGAGAAGCTTGACAGATTAAGAGAATTTGAAATGGGCACGAGGCAGAAAGAGAGGTAAGCGATAAAATAGAGAGGCAAAAACAAACGCTCCAGATAATGGTAAAAACGTCGAGACACAGTTGTGGGGAGTTGGAGAGTGCTGTGTATAGTCTCGGTGCGAAAAATGAACGACGTGAAATAAATCCCGTGGTGGTAGGATTTTCTACAGGCAGAAAATTATACGTGATGGTGGATAATCGAGCGGCAAGGGAAGTCGAGGATGGACAATCCATGTCTCGTGCCAGTTCAACTTTTTTTTTCTCTTTCTTGACATTTCATTTATTGCTTCTCTTCGACTATTCGTTGCAACTTTGCTCTGAGAATTTCTCCTTCACCTTCTTCCGTATCAAGATTCAAAAAGATTTATTACAAAAAAGTACTCACATTTTTATAAAAAAGTACTCACTTTTTATTTTTATTTTAAATCAGACAGTTTATCAAATATATTTTGTTTTAATCGGCATATAATCTGTCACTGGGTGCTTTAAGCCTTTAAGGATTTCGGAAGGATGCTGTGAAGACTCTTAACCTTTTGTATCTCGAAGCGTCGATTAAACCGCTTCTGCAGAACTGCTCATCCGTCATTTGAATACGACTCGCAGTCGAGCAAAAGCACTTGCCACTGAGAGGATTAATTAATCGTATCCTGAGTAATGGGTTCTTGTTCCTTTGATTTACATCACAGTCCTTGAAATGGTTTCTCTTTAGTATCAAGTGATCCACTATCTAACGCTTCAACAAACCTAGCATTCTCCTGGAAAATTGTGTCAATTATTTTCGTATCTTCGAAAATATTTTGTGTTTCTGTAGTAAATTATTCAAATCTGCAATTTTAGCTATAATATAATATCTACTTTGTTGATAATACTGACACTAATCGAGTTTGACAAAAGAAAGTTAATTCCTGAAAAAAATGTAATTTTATTTTATTTTAATTTAGCGAAATGAAAGATGGAAATCAATGGATAATTTTCAAGTTCTTTGAACCTGAAAAAAAGGAACTAAAACTCCAGTAGCAATTGTATGTTTCGCTTTTTACGACTGTTGCACTTATAGATTATTGGCTCGTGCGCGCTAGCAGTCCATTTCGTTTCCGTTTGCTTACTTTTCAAATATTATAGGTAAATACAGGCTCTTCCCTGTTTCGCTCGTCATACCTGAATATAGCACATAACGGTCCCTGTAGCTTTTTGGCTTCCTTTTCCACTCAATCACTCAGAAAAAAAAGTTGTTGATTCAACAAAATCGTTGAGTTGATTTAAACAAAAATGTTGCTTGGACTAACCAAATTTTGGATGAATCAACCAGATGTTTTGTTGATTCAACTAAATTATTTATTTTTGGTTAGATCAACTACAACTTTTGGTTGGGTCAATCAAAATTTTAATTGACCCTATAAGGGATCATTCACAAACTGCGTGATACTTTTTTCAAGAGGGGGTGGGGCTATTATAGGAATAATGACAATGGAAATCCGTGATAAAAGGGGTGAGAGGGAGTTAAAAATAAAAAATATATGTATCATGTATTTTGTGTACGGTCCCTAACAAGCAAATTCTTTGGCTGAATCAACTAAAATTAAATTGGTTCAACCAAATATTTTTCTGAATGATTCAAATCGAGATTTTGAACCACCAAGCACGAACAATAAATGTACAAGCTATTTGAAATATTATTACTTTTTTATGTCTAGAGATAAAGAGGAGATGAGTTCACTCTCCATTTAGGCGGAAACTTATTTTTTCAGACTTGTTTACTTATCAACTTCTACCAACACTTTTTTATTATAAAATCGTTTCTGTGTTGGTAAACTTATTAAAAGCTCATAATTAAATATCTTGTACACTGGGGAAAGGTATTTTTAAACGCGAAAGTGGAATTTAATTATTCAAATTAGAGAAATAAAAAAATGCATTTTTAATGTTCTTGGAAGCAGATATGTGTTTATATTTTTAAATAATAATCATAGTTTTGATTCTTAATATCTACTTCATAATAAGTGATTTGTATTAATGAATGCAATTCGATTTCAAAATAGTTTCCATTGCTTCAATAGAGCAACAGCTTTGAAGATTAAATCAAGTTTAAAGGCATTTGAAGCTCAATAAAGAGAAGTTCGAAGTTTTCAATTTTAAGTTTCAAGTTAAAAGTTTATAATTTAAAAGCTTTTGAATTTTAACAACTTAACTTCCAAGTGATCAAAGTTAGTCGCTTTCAACTTTGAAGCTTCAAAGTTTCAAAGAAGAACGCTTTCCATTTGTTTACTTTTATTTATTTTTTACTTTTTTTTAATATGAAATTTTTAAATTCAGAAAAGATTTAAGTGAAGTCATAAACGAGTCCAAACGTCCCTGAAGTTTCAACCTTGAAAAGGTAATCAATATTTGTGCATGTCTAATACTCTAATCAGGCACGCTTGTTTTATCGATATTTCTAATTATTAATATTTTTCACAATTTTGGTTATCTTTCTCAATTTTTTTTTATTTTGCACTAGACATTGCTGTTTTTACATGCAAAAAGAATATAATATTGATATGATATAATATTAGCATTGCAATAAAAACAAATAAATTAAATTACAATTTTATAACTTTGGTCACACAGAGAAAACTCATTCTGAAGTTGTAAAAAAATGGGGTTTTAATCTCATTTTCTTGATGCGATATGAAAATTTGTTTATATTAAAAAAACATTTGGTTGATCAGAAAAAAGTTTGTTTGATTTCAGCAAATTTTTTTATTTAAATCACACTGGAAAAATGGTTAGTTGGTCCAACTACTTAGTTTTTAAGATATGGTACTGCTATTTTATTAGTTGATACTACTATTTTATGAGTTGGGACAACCATTGTTTTAGTTTTAGTGACTGTTCAGTTAATACCATCAATTAATAAAATGGTTATCCCAACTAATAAAATAGTAGTACCATATCTTACAAACTAAGTATATGGTCCAACTAACCATTTTTTTCAGTTAATACATATTTGTTGAAATCAAATAAATATTTTTTTGATCCCATAGCAATGCAATTATATTTTTGATTCAAACAAATTTGGTTTGAATATAAAAAACTTTTCTCTAAGTGCAGTATTAAATTTTTTAAAAAAATTTTCTGATATCTTTGCCTTTTTTCTTATTTTATGTTCTGCATAAAAACCTCATTTCTTCTATATTTCTTCATATACCAATGATGCAAAAAATAAAAAAAATGAAGAATTTCAAAATTTTGATTTTCATATAAGATTATTTTGCATTGAAAAATTGTTGATCTCGCAATTTAAATTTTTCGTTGCTCTAGGAACTTTACAAGCTATAAAAAATTGTGTCACGGTATAATTTTTATTTGCCGATAGACGTCACGCGACAATACTTTGCATTGATATCGAAAAGTCAGTTCCCTATTCCCCTTTTCTCCCTATTTTTCTCAAGACCTCCAAAAATCTCAATTTTTAATAATTTCCCCCCTTTTTCCATTTTTTTTTTATCCAAAGTTCCTATTAATTTTCCTAGAATTATAGAAACTTTAAAACTTTTCCCAAATATTTAAAAATTTTCGAAAATATTCTTGACTGACTATAAATCTTCCGGATTCTTCCAATATCTTCCAAAATTTTCCATAATCAAATCTTCTAAACTCTTCCATAACCGTCTAATATCTTCTTTGTTTTCTAGAAACTTTCTTTCTGTGTTCTCCTGTAATTTTATAAAGAATCTCCCAAAATTATTCAATATTTCAAAAAATATTCTAGATTCTAGACTGTTCCAGAATCTTCTAGAATCCTCCAGAATCTGAATTTCAATACTCATTTAGAACCCTCTAAAATCTGCAAAAGACTCCCATAATCCTCAAGAATCTTCTAGACTTTTTTCAAAATCTTCCTAAAATTCTCTCGACTTTTCGAAACGCTTCAAAAAAAAAAAAAAAAAAAAATCCGGAAGAAACTAGAAGGTATTAGAAATCTTATAAAATCTTAAAGAATCTCCCAAAATTTTTTAATATTTCAAAAAATATTCTAGATCTATACTTTTCCAGAATCTTCTAGAATCCTTCAGAATATTGTGAACTCCAGTATTCTGCAGAATCTTTTAGAACCCTCTAAAATCTGCAGAAGATTCTTATAATTCTCAAGAATCTTATAGACTCTTTTCAAAATCTTCCTAAAATTTTCTAGACTTTTCGAAACTTCAAAAAAAAAGTCCGGATGATACTAGAAGATATTAGAAGTTCAGAGCAGAATTCAAAATATTTTTGAGAATTCTAAAAGATTCTGAAATAGCCTAGAATATTTTGGAAAATCATAATAGGTTTTGGGGTATTTTTGAAGATTTTCGAACTCGGAAAAAGTCTGGATATCTCTGTAAGAGTTTTAAAAAATCCTGACAAATTTTAGAAGGTTCTATATAATTCTTGAGGGTTTTAGAAGATTCTGGAAGAATCAAGAAACCTCAGAAATATTCTAAAACATTATAAAAAATCTTTAAGATTCTAGAAGGTTTTAAGGAATTTCAGCAGATATAACGAATCGACAAGTACATGGAAAATTACAAATATTCTAAAAGGATTTTAAGGGATTTTAGGAGATTTAACGAATTTACAAGAGTATATGGAAAATTGAAAATATTCTAGAGGTTTTTAAGGGATTTTAAGAGATTTAACAAATCTACAAGTACATGGAAAATTAAAAATATTCTAGAGGATTTTAAGGGATTCTAGAAGATTTAACGAATTACAAGTACATGTAAAATTAAAAATACTCTAGAAAATTTTAGAAGATTGTTGAAAAATCTAGAAGATTTCATAAAGGATTTTAGAAAAAATTCTAGAGAGTTCCAATTCGAATCAAGGTATAATTTTAATTTGCCAATAGACGTCACACGACAATACTTGGCATACATATCGAAAAGGGTAATTTGATAGGCGAGGAAGGAAGCAAGTTTTATCGCGGTCAACCGATCGCGAGGAATTGCTCCGCGGTCGCTGTCATTATTTGAGGCTGGGCTTCCTCCTGTAGTCCTTGAAGAGGTCTATTAATTCACCTACCCATTAACGTATCAAGTTTACCTCGAGTCTAATCGATCACGAACCAACTATAAAGACGTTCGATTTCAAGAAGCATTTTACGATTCGTGCTCGCGTGTGACCCAAAGTGGAAAGGGTTGCCTCGTGTCCTTCGAAGGACGAAGACCTGTCGCTATGCGAAAGAAGAGGACTTCGTGTTCGCGCCATTTTCTTCGTCCTTTTTCGTCCTTTTTCCATTCTTAGTTATAGACGTCTGGCGTCTGGAGGTTACGTAAGGATTCGGAGAGAACGCGACGAGAATCACGGAATCAGACATGAAAGTGTGGGTGGCATTCAGGAGAGGAGAATGGAATAGGGTTGAGGGTGAAGGGGAAGGGGGATCGGTGAGGGGGCATCGAGTGCAAGAGATGGTGGCAAAGGTAGAAGGGAGTCGGAAATGGTATGAAATGGAGCTATACAAGGAAGGTTAGAAGCGAAACCACCCGAGAGAGAATGAGATGTTGGAGAGACGGGTGGATGCTGAAGAGAAAAGGGTGGAAAACGGAAACTGCGGGGATTGGGGTTAGCGGCGACGATGGCAACGACGCCGACGTCGGTGGCTGGCAGAAAAATAATCGCGGATGAGTGGAGACTGCACGAATGGACCGATTCCTTTTCCTCTTCATTCAGTATATCTCTTTTCTTCTTCACTTTTCTGTCTGACTCTGTAGAGACTGCTGTCTCCACTTGCGATGATTAGTAACCTCCACACTCCGGGGCATTGAATTCAGGACCGTTGTGAGTAGGCGTCCCGGAATGTAGACTCAATTTTGAGATGTATTCATGCCTTCGCTGTTAAAAATATCTGTTGGATTTTTTAGTAAACAGTATATATTGTGAAGTTTTATACAAGAAGGGAATCTGAATTTCTTTTTTCCAATAGTTTTTCTCATCTTATGAATTTTATACGTCAATTTATTATTTTCTAATCTTTGTAACGTGATACATCACCTTGCAATTAGTATATGTAATCTGTTACCTTATAAAAATTGCGTAAAGTGATTTATCGCTTTATTAAGTCTGTGGAATGATTTATCATATATAGTGTTCTTTTATCTTATATAGTGTTCTATTTTATTATTATTGATGTGTAATTATAATTAATTACATTTTTCTTGGCTACTGGATAATTAACCTGTTTGTAGATATTTTTATTAGAAATTTTGAAATGATCTAATCCACCTTAATCCGTACTATAATTCATCACCAATCTTTTTAACAGTCCTCGACTCATATCCCCTTTGCCAAGCCAAAGCAATCCAATTCAGGCAAATTCGGTTTAGTTTATCTGTCCGCTTTTCAATCAGTTCCCCTTCCGTTCCTGATGCCTTAATTCATCCCATTTCGCTTCGATTTGCCCCATCCACCTCCAAACGTTTCATTTAATCAAGTTTCCCTCCCTTTTTTGCAATTTTTACTCAACGCGTGAAATGCCGAATACATATTCAATTCTATTTCAATTTGGCATTATCCAATTTCATGCGTCTGTCCCTTATTCTGTCTAAAATTATGCACTTTTGTCCCCTTTTCTCCTGGGGTGTGAAGAAAATGTCATTTTTCAGTGTTTCAATAACCAAACAATTTTCTTAAATTTGGATTTACGATTTTTATTCACAAATCGTATCGCTTTTTCATCTTGATGTGATACATTATATCACGAATTACCGACTGGGTAAAAAAAAAATTCGGCGGTTCAATTTTTAAACAAATAAAGATATCGCGTTGAAACTTAAGGGATAATAGAAAACATTATGTTGCACGGTTATGTCTAATTTTCTCAAATTTTTTTTTATTTATTTTTTTTTTATTTGATGAAATCCTAGCCCACAGACAGCCAAAGGCCAATAACGGACTCTATACAGTAATATTGTATAGAGACCCGTGTCTAGCGGACCGGGAAATCGGGGAAAACCTGAGAAATGTATTTTACCAGGAAAAACCCGGGTTAATATTTATCACTTCAGTCTGTGATTAAAGATAAATTTGGCACGTGTAAATAAATAATTATTTTCTTTACGATATAAATTTTGTATATGTATATTATGTTAAAATTCTCATTTTTATGTATACGTTCACTTTCAAAAATCACAAAACGACATTTTTAACTTGATCGGGGGGAAAAAAATTGACCGGGAAAAATCCGGGAATTTAAATGGCCTGATGGCTAGATACCCTGAATATACAATTTTGCTTAATAGTATGTAACTTAAGAGATGTCTTAACTTTAGGTATCAGTAATGTGTATATTATGCATTTGCAAGTTAGCTAGAGCGTATTATAAATTCGTTAATAGCTGCAATGAAATTTTAATGAAATTAAAATGAAAAATTTTTGAAAAAAAATTTAAAGAATTTTTTTTAATTAAGAAAGAAATAGACATAACCATGCGTCATCATGTTTTCTATTATTCCCTTAAGTTTCAACGCGATATTTTTATGTGTTTAAAAATAGGACCGCGGAATATTTTTTATACCCAGTCGGTAATTAGTTAGTAGTAAGCACTTCTATTAATAATTAGTAGAAATTCTTATTAATTAAATTGGTGGACGACTTCTCGCTAGTTCATTAGTAGTTTTTGTCTAATTCAGATTTAGAGAGTAGAGATTCAGAGTCTTCTAGAACCTTCTAGAATCTTCTAGAACCTTGAAAACTTTTCCCAAATTTTCTAAAATATTCTACTGACTAACTCTAAATCTTCCGGACTCTTTCAATGTCCTCCAAAATTTTCCATAATCAAATCTTCAAAACTCTTTCATAACCGTCTAATATCTTCTGGGTTTACTAGAATATTTTCTAGAATTTTTTTTCTAAGTTCTCCTATAATC
The DNA here is from genome assembly GCA_037177015.1 of Euceroptres primus. NCBI lineage: Eukaryota > Metazoa > Arthropoda > Insecta > Hymenoptera > Figitidae > Euceroptres > Euceroptres primus. The sequence continues at coordinate 35,933 of JBAGKK010510190.1, read as the reverse complement.
TTATAAAATCTTAAAGAATCTCACAGAATTCTTTAATATTTTAAAGAATATACTAGATAGTTCCAGAATCTTCTAGAATCCTCTAGAATATTCTGAACTCCAGAATTCTGCCGAATTTTTTAGAATCCTTTAAAATCTGCAAGACTCTTGTAATTCTCAGGAATCTTCTAGACTCTCTTCAAAATTTCCCTAAAATTCTCTAGACTTTTCGAAACTCTTCAACAAAAAAAAAGTCTGGAAGAGACTAGAAAATATTAGAAGTTTAGGGCAGAATTCAAAAGATTTTTGAGGATTCTGAAACTTAGAATATTTTGAAAAATCGTAATTGGTTTTGGGATGGTTCTGAAGATTTTAGAACTCTAAAAATGTCTGGATATCTCTGTAAGAGTTTTAAAAAATTCTGGGAAACTTTAGAAGGTTCTAAACAATACTGGAGGGTTTTAGAAGATTCTGGAAGAATTAAGAAATCCCTGGAATATTCTAAAACATTATAAAAAATTATGAGGATTCTAGAGTATTTTGAAAGATTTTAGAAGATTTAACGAATCTACAAGTACATGGAAAATTTAAAATATTCTAGAAGATTGTCGAAAAATCCAGAAAGGTTTCATGAATGATTTTAGAAAACTGTAGAGAGTTCCAGAGGTTCTGAAAGTCTAGTTTGTGGAGATTTTATTAGATTCTAGACAGGGATTTAAGGTCATGTCATGATATACCCTCAAATTTTTTTTCTCCTTTTTATCGCCCAACTTACCGTTCACATGAAATGAGATATCAAGTTGAAACTTTGGGAGCTTAAAAAAAGGCACTAAGGAACGTTTGTATATTCCTAAATTTTTATAATTACAAAAAAAAGTGTTTTCAACACATTTTTTCAAGTTTTTTTTTGTAATTTTAGGAATATCCAAATGCTCCTTAGTCTTAGTGTCCTATTTAAGCTCTCAAAGTTCCAACTTGATATCTCATTTCGTGTGCACGTGAGTTGGGCGAAAAATACACTCTCATAGTGATGACAATGTAAAAAGTAGGACAAAAATTTTGAGGTTTGTACGACATGCCTTGTGGTGTTATAGGCACCAAAAAACCGGTCTCAGGAAAAGATAATTAATTATACTTTCAAGAATTGCAATGTTATTATTGGTGGTATTGTCTACGCGGGAAAAGATTACTTTTCATGAAAAAAATTTGAAACATATCAAAATTATTTATTTAAACAATTTTATTTTCAACCGAACTGTTTTTCTTGTCGCTTCTTACCAAATTTTCAAAAATGATACGATTTTAATGAATGATAACTTATTTTCTCGGGAAAAAGATTTTCTGCAACTTAACGTCATTCAATATTTAAAATTATTAAATTATTATGAAATACAGTTATTTTTTTATAAAACTTTTTGTTTGAAAAATTATTTTTGAATGATTTCAGTCATTAAAAAATGTATTTTTTAATATCGGATGGGGTTAAGTTGTAGAAAATTTTTTGAGGTGAAGTTGTAGAAAATCTTTTTCCCGAAAAATTAAGCTATCATTCATTAACCCTGGACTGGTACCCTTCGTCGATGCGACGAACACGCACGGCTGTTTTCAGATTTTAACCACTCCAGGGTTAAAATCATAGTATTCTTAAAAATTTGGTAAGAAGTAATAAGAAAAAAGCTCGGTTGAAAATAAAAACTTTTAAATAAATAATTTTTGTATGTTTTAAGTTTTTTCCTTGAAAAATAATCTTTTCTTTTTTTAAACGATCCCATTAATAATTAATAATATTGCAATTCTTGATAATATATTTAAACGTTTTTTCCCAAGACATGTTTTTTTGTGCCCATAATACCTTAATCCATCATAAAATTAGCAAATTCTTCTACTAATTTCCGTTACAAAAATTTATATTCACGAGACACTTAGTTGTGGGAATCCAACTAGATTCTAGAAGAAATGACTTCTTTCTTTTTTTTGCACTGATCGGATGAAGCCATTCCAGATTCTTAATATCGAGATTACACGTTGAGCGGCGTTAAGATTCTCACGCGTCGTCTTTCCCGCTAAAGTGAAAAGAGAATCGCTCACCTCGAAGAGTCAACGACTCCGTAAACCGAATGAGTCTTGCACGCTGATTATTTGATCGAGTTTCGCCGACGACTGACGAAAGCGTTATGAATTCTAGTTTCAATTCTCCATTACGCGAGTTTTTTAAATCGTCCTTTGACGCTCTTTTTAATTACTAACAGCGAGTGAACGGTGCTATATTTTCTGAATAAGTAACAAAGAAGAAGTAGAGTACATCAACCCAGATTGCTTGAAACTGCAGGCAAAAGTAGAATAATTCATATTTATTTATTATTGATTTTCATTTTTATATTTAACTACGAGTTTTTACTTTTTTTTTGTCATTTCATTCTGAACTTTCAACTCATTCATTCCCCCGTCAAAAAATCATTCAAGTTTCAACAGCAAGGGCTGAACATTATACAATATACAACATTCTTGAAGAGAACCGTAACAGGTGGCATCACAGGCGACACAATTTTCAGAGTTTCCCTGCTTTTCTTTTCTTCGTCAAGCTCTTATAAGATGTCGAGGTCGAGAAGAGTCTTACAGCACACATATATGTGCCACCACATACTTCAACTATCGACGCATTCTCATTGTTGAGCAAAAACCTCTCAAAACAACTTTTCAAAGCACTTTTCATCAGAATTGAGCAGTTCTTGGCACTTCAGAAATATTTATCTTTGAATATTATTATTCTAATTACATAATTCATATTGTAATGTCAATTAAATACAAATTGAGAATTGATGGTCCGGAAAATGTAGAGTCTTCCGAATGTCAATTTTACAATAAAATTGGGATTCAAACGAAACTGAAAAGTTGGACTATACGTTTTGAAAGTTTTTTTAGAAGCTGTATAAATTAAATAAACCAATAGTTTATAACTATTGTGAATTTAAAAAGCAATGACAAAATCATTGATTTCGCAGTAAAAAAGAATACTTAAAATTGTTACCCCTTAACCCTTTAACGGCCGACTTTTTTGCAGTGATTTTACATACTCAAGACATGGTGAATCTAAATTCATAGGTATTCAATGTGTAAAATAAATTTTTAAAAAATTTTTCTATCCTTATAAACCACCCCCAGATGAAAAAAACACCCCTAATGTATCAAAAATTGTCATCTCGACTCTTGTAAATTTATACAACTTTAGATTGAAAAATATGTATTTCAGAGCATGCCGGTATATTGCCAAAGACTTACCGATCATTAACCCTTATAAACCACCTCTAAATTTAGAAAAATGACCCGTAACCCTAATCACTCACTATGAGTATGAAAAACCCCAACATCGACTTCAACGTAAAAAAAAACGTTAAAAAAACTTTCAGGCAAAAATATTTCATATTATAAAAGTTATGAATCTTTTTGCGAAAGAAATTTTTTGAATAAAATTCTTCACTTTAAACATTTTTCGCACGTCCTCAAATAAATTTTATGTTAAAAAAAATCAGAGCCCATTTTCTAAATATAAAATTTTGTCCAAGAATTTTTTTCAAGTCGAAACTGCTTAGAATCAGTGTCACTACGTTTTGAAGTTGGCGGATCTTTTAGTCGCCATGTGAGAAATTTGTGATTTTTCAGAGGTGTGAGTAATTAGAGTTAAAATCTAAAAAATTAAAATACAATTTCCAGTTATTTGATTGTGAATTGAATTGAAGAATACATACTCATGTAAATATATTTTTTAAACTTTGAAACCATTACAACCCTTTATAAACCACCTCTGAATAATGAAAAAAGCGCTTCTGAAGATTTAAGAAGTATAATATCATTTCTTGTTATTTTATCCTGCTCTAAATTGAAGAATAAGTACTTCGGTACATGTAGGCATGTTTTAAGGCACTAACCGATCATTACTATCCTTATGAACCACCCCTAAATTTAGAAAAGTGACCCCTAAAGTATAAAAAATTAAAATACAATTTCCAGTTATTTGATCATGAAGTGAATATTGAAGAATATATGCATACTCCAGAACATATAAGTATATTATAAAGAACTCTGAAACTATTAAAACCCTTACAAACCACCCCTAAATTGAGAAAAAAGTGCCACTGAAGATTTCAAAATTATAATGTCATTTCTTGTTATTTTATGCTGTTCTAAATTGAAGAATGAGTACTTCGGTAAATTTAAGTATGTTTTAAGACACTTACGGTTCATTACTAGCCTTATAAACCACTTCTATATTGTAAAAAACATCTATGTACTTTTACTTAAGAAATATTAGAAATATATTTTGCAAATAATTTTGATGATTCAACATACATTATGTGAATTAACAATTAACAAGATGCTCTTTTTAGAAGTATTACCTCAGTTAGGGGTGGCTTTTGGCATATTATTACTGTTGGAGGTAGTTTTTTCCGGACATTTCTTGCACACACACACACACACACACACATATATATATATATATATATATATATATATATATGAATCAGTAATGAATAAAAGTCTGTTTTTAAAAGTTTTGCCACGGTTAGGGGTGGTTTCTGGCATTTTATCACTGCTGGGAGTACTTTTTTCTAAGAAGGTTGGACGTATTGGTCCCACTGGCTGAAAAAGGGTTAAAAATATATGTGACGTTAAACGAAGAAACCAGCCTTACAACCGAAAATGAGTTAAGGAGAAAAAGCGGATCAAAGTGAAAGGAAGACAAAGGGGCGCACGTACAACTTTGGGCTCCAGAAAATTCAATTTTGATTGTCGAGCAATGGGGATTTTTTTATTCGATAGGGGAAATCTTTATTATTCAGAATCAATAAGAACCTGAAAATCGATTTTTCGTTCGTAAGGCTGATTTCTTCGTTCCACATCACATATATGAACTGAACATCAATAAAAGTTGAGTTTTAGGCACATTACCACTGATCGCGGTGGTTTTCGGCATATTGTTACTGTTAGGGGTAGTTTTTCTCTTAGACCTATTTTGCACATAATTTTGATGCCCTTTAAAAATATATATGAACTGAACATCAATAAAAGTCGAGTTTTAGGCACAGTACCCACTGATAAGGGTGGTTTTTGGCGTATTATTACTGTTCGGGGTAGTTTTTCAGTCGGACCTATTTTGACATAATATTTTTTATGCAATTTCAAAACTTATACCTGAGATTACAATGTAAAAAAATTATGCCTAAAAAGTTATTCTCATTTTTTATTTTTTTGCAATTTTCACACTTTTTGACAGGGTGTAAAACGGAAGGGGTGCAACCCTCATGTTCGAAAAATTTTTATGTGATTAGATGCACCCTTCTTCTTTAAAATGATACCTTCACGATGCTGATATGTTCACTTTTATGGAAGTTATGATTTTTCAAAGTAGGTGGGATATATATGTCCCACTAGCCGTTAAAGGGTTAAAATGGTTTGAATTAAATTCAGTAAAATTTGCCTGGATTTAACTAAAATTGATTCTGAAATTAAGGTAACCAGAATAAATCGTAGGACATTATTTTTATCTAAAGTAGATAATTTATTCTATTGTCACAGTCTTTTGTTTTTCGATTTCTCATTTTGTTGCTGATTAAAATGATTTCCTGGAATTTTCTGTGGCGTGTTTATTAAATTTAGCCCAATATTGCTTAAATTAAGATAAAACTTTACTGAATTTAATCCAAACCATTTTAAGGTGTAACGATTTTTAGTATTCTTTTTTACTGTGTTGAATGCTCAATTATTGTTCAATAATTATTCAAGAACATCCTTAAAAGTGAGAGGTTAAAATTGTATTTTATTTCTGTATCTTTACAGAAGTATCCGAACAAAAAGTTAAAACATTTTTGTTGTATTTGTTATGAAATAGATTGAATTTGTAGTTGACACAATTGTTTTTATGAAAGGAGCCTTTAAATAAAAGGATTATATATTTTTCTAGTGAAGCGAAATTTTTCGTTCGGTATACCTCCCACGTAGTTTTGTTTGCGTGATCTTCTCTATACATATGTACTTCATTTCTACGCCCGGGCGCTTAATGCAAATTTCACATGCATGAAGCGACGAGGCGAAATTCTGGAGTTGGCGGATAAAACGATGCCGGGCACGTAACGTACCACGTACATTTTAAAATGGAAAAGAGGAGGTGCAACAGACGATATGTTCACCCTTACGGAACGAAAGACACTCTCCACTTCCAACCCTTTCCACCTTTTTTCGTATTTGAAATCTCTTCCTTTTATTTCTTTCCGCTTCCACGATTATTCCCCTTTATCATCGTCTAATTATTCTCTTGCCTTGTTGAGATTATAGACATCAAGGAACTCTCATTTTAAGAAGAAGGTTTCTACTTTGTTGCATAATAACTGTAATTCCAAGCTTTTGCTTATCCATTATACATATAATAGGAAACTAATATATCCTTAATACTATTAATCCTTAATATTTAATAATAACTTTGAAGTATAATAGGTTAAATAGTTTTTCAATTTACTGTTTCGAAAGTTTCTGCTGCAAAACCAAAGTAATTTTCCAAGAAGAAAATCTCTTGGCTTTTAAATCATGTTTGAAAAGAAAAGGTACATAAATACAAAGTATTCCAAGTTTTAAACTTAATTAAGTATCCGATACAGACGTAGCAGTTTCTTAGAGACGAGAGAAATCGATAAGGATGGGTATCTGAGCGCGTTACAATGTTTGATAAGTAATCACGAATTGGCCCACCCGCATACAACCAGCATAACTAGGTTACTATTAAATCAACATTTCATCATTCTCAACAAAAAATTATTGCAGAAACATATTATGCTCAGCAATCAGTATAAGATACACTGAGAAATCAACACATCTTGTTGATTCTAGAAAACAGTTTTCTCAGGAAATAACGTTTATAGAGTACAAACATTGTAAAAAATAGGATCTACTTTAAGTGAGCTAATCTCAGTATTCAAAGAAGCACGGGATAGCAGAAAAAAACATGATACGAGAATTAGAATACATTTTTTGTTAAACTAAGGGAACTAGTAAAATCAGTTGTAAAATCATTCATTTTACAATAAAATTAACAGTCTGAATTTATCTTTTCATTCATTTTACAATAAAATTAACAGTATTAATTTATCTTTTTACTCATGGATTTTTACTCTTATGGATCAAATATTGTATGAAGCTGATGATATTTTAAATGCAGTTTGACTTTGCAAAGTTAATGGTCAAACAAAATAATGGTAAAGTGAAGATGATAGTAATTATATTGTTAAATGAAACACTTCATAAACAGATATTCCTTAGAGGTAAATGGAAGGTGGGTTGGAGAAGGTTATTAAAATGAGAAGCGAGAACTTGTGAGCGTCACATAACGTAGTTATACACCTTCGGTCCGATCCGCTAATGAAACGCTAATTAACGCTCCTGCCCTCTCGCACGAGCGCACCTGTGCAGTCTACACGTGTGGCTCGCAGGGAACGTTTTGCTCCGAGCTCCCAGAAGACCTTGACTGGAGCGTGATTAATTACCAGCTCTTGCCCGCCCAGTGTTACTTCGCGATCAAACGCTACGCTCCGTCGTTTTCTCCATTTTACTGAGCTACTCTAATCCAATCCAGTTCACTGATTCACCATATCTCAATTCAAAATTTCAGAGTGGCTAAATTTTACCACAAGATCGTTAATCACTTTTGTAATTTGTGAGGCTGCTCAATGTATTGTTATGATATCAAACACTCTTCTTTTATCTCCATCGATTAATTAAATTATTTTACGACGTTGTGTTATGAGACACTGGATCGATTTAACACAAGTGGGATGACTCGATTTCTTTTATACTTTATACTTGTACTTTTTACTTTTCTACTCTTCCTGATACTTTCAGGCTCATTAAGAGTCTTCGAGAATGTTCTATCATCTTCCAAAATCTTCTAGGGACTTGTAGAACCTTCCAGAATCTTATAGACTCTTCCAGAGATATCCAGACTCTTTAAGAGTCTTCTAAAATTCCAAAATATCGTTTGGACTCTTCATTAGAATCTTCTGGCTTTTCCAGAATGTTCTAGAATCTTCCAGAGACTTCCATATTCTTTCAGAGTCATATAAAGTTCACTCTAATCTTTTTGACTCTACCGGAAGATTTTAACTTTTTCCAGAATTTTCTAGGGCCTTGTAGAACCTTCCAGACTCTTATATAGATTCTTTCAAAATTTTATGTAGATTAATCCTTTATCAGAATCTTATATAGATTCCCAGAATGTTATATAGATTCTTCCAGAGATATTCTAGACTCTTTAAGAGTCTTCTAAAATGTTCTGGAATCTTCAAAAAATTCCTCAAAGTCTATTCAAATTCTCCAAAATATTTTAGACTCTTCCTGAGTTTTCTATGATCCTGTGGAATTATGTAAATGGAATTTTCGAAAACCTTTTAGAATCTTGTAGATATTTTATTTATACTCTTCTACATAATTTCAGTTAAGGGCATGTATGAAGCGTGAATTTAACCATTTATAATGTTTTGTTTTTCTCATAAATGAATAAATAAAACGCATTTTTCATAGGAGCAAGTAGTGTGTGAAACTTTTCCTCAGTGCTGGCTCCTACAGAAAATAATTTTTATTTATTTATTTATGACAAAAATGGAATATTATAAATGGCTAAAGTCACTTCTGAAGGTATTATGGACCATGTGCCTGAAGTTCTGATCGTTCAAATGAACGAAAAATTTTTCCATAACTAAAATTTAGCTTAAAATATTCTAAAATTTAGCTTAAAATATTGTTCCAACTACAAAATAAACAGAAGGATCATGAGCTTTTTTTACCATTACAATAGTTTCTTTATCAATAAACCAATACTTCGGAACAAATTTCAGTTTAAAATGAAATCAATTAAAAATTTCGTTCATTTGAACGTTCAGAACTTTAGGCATATTTATGGACCCGAAAAAACAAGGCTCGGGATAACAGAATTAATTATACTTTTAAGAACTGTACTATTATTGCTGATAGTACTGTTTCAAAAAGAAAATATTACTTATTATGGCAAAAATTTGGTATTGTATACAAAAATTATTTATTTTTGTATAAAATTTTTGTATAAAAAGATAAAATTATTTATCTGGTTTCTTACCAAATTTAAAAAAATGATACATTTTTAATGAATTAGCTTATTTTCTCGGGAGAGAGGTTCTCTACAACTAAATCTCATCCAATTTTTAAACATAAATAAGTCAGTGTCTAGTATTACGGAAATTTCCGTCCAACTAGCACACAACATAGTAGTTTTTCTTTGAAACATTATTATTTTAATTATTATTATAATTAATTATTATTTTAATTTTTAAAGATTTTAAGCATTAAAAAATTTATTTTTAATAATTGTATGGGATCAAGTCGTAGAGAATTTTTTATCTCAAGGAAATAAGCTATTATTCATTAAAATTGACTTTTAAAAAAAAATCATAAGAAGCGAAATAAAAAAAGTTCGGTTAAAAAATTTTCTTAAAATAATCTTTGTATGTTTCAAATTTTTTTTCATGAAAAATAATCTTTTTTCTTCTAAACAATACCATCAATAATAAGATTCCGTTTCTTGAAAGTATAATTAAATAGGTTTTCCCGAGACCTGTTTTTTCGTGCCCATCAACTCTTGATAGTCTTCTAAAATCCTAAAATATCTAAAACTTTCCAGGAGTTTTTAGATTATTCTAAACTTTTCCAGAAATATTCAGACTCTTTTAGAGTCTTTTAGAAATTTAGAATATTCAAAACTTCTACAAAAGAAATAAAAATTCTCTAAAATATTCCAAACTGTCCTAAAATCTTCTACTCTTTAAGAATTCTCTAGATTTTTTCAGAATCTTCTAAAATCCTCTAGAATCTTAAAAAATTCTCAAAAATTTTCTAGATCCTTCCATGAAATTCTAGAATTTTCTGGACTCTTCCGTGAAATTCTAGAATTTTTATGGACTCTTCCATGAAATTCTAGAATTTTCTGGACTCTTCTATGAAAGTTTAGAATTTTCTCGACTCTTCCATGAAATTCTAGCATTTTCTGAACTCTTCCATGAAATAGAATTTTCTGGACTCTTCCAGGATTATTCAAAGTTTTTGACAGTGTTCTAAAATTCTCCATTTCTTCTCATTGTCGAGAATACTTTACAGAATCGGACAGAATACTCAAGTAGAATCTTTTATGGAATTTCTGTAGTACTCCAGAATCTTCACTAATCTTTCTGAAACTTGCGTCATTTTTGGTTTTCTGTATAATTTAATCTTCCTCCAAATGTCCCCAATTTTTGGCAAAGAAAAAGTCCCCTGTACGTCCGTTTAAAAAGAATAACGACTGAGATACCTCTATATCATTTCCAACATCAAATAATAAAAATAGTCGACAGAGAGATCCTTTTAAGATCCACTGCAGTTTTCTTACTCGCGCATCAAAATTCCCTTTGACTCAAGTAAGCATCCGATATCCTTTGATCATAAAGAGACCAACCTGGGTTAAACAGACAGAAAAGAAAACAGGGAAAGAAATAAATTAATGAAAGAAATACGCGCAGCTTGCTGAAAAAAATAGCTTGGGTAAAATCATCTATAGTGCTGCAGTTAAAAAAAAACTTATTCAAAAGTAACATTTTTCCAATGATTATGACTATTTTTGACTAGTAAATTGTGTTACTTTTGAATGGTCAATTTACTGTAGTTATAATTATTTTTGAACTACAAAAAGTAGTAGTAGTCATATTTATTAAGAATTTTTTAGAAGTTAATGGGTACCTGTAATTGACAAAATGGATTCAACAGTTACCAACTAAATTCTCTGGAAGCAGAGACTGGGTCGTTATTCTACTCACTTCTTGATCCTCAACCTCGGGATCAGATACACAGTATACACCACAAGAGGACGAGGGAGAGCGAGAAAATAGAGGTTGAAACTGTAGAGGAAAGAGGGCGAATTGTGGACGTGCTGCAACTCACGCGACCTCAAACGAGACATCCACCTGCTTCGCTAAAATTGCTGCGGTTTTTTCACTTGCGTACCTTCTCGGTGTTTGTGTATCTATATGTATACGAGCAATCCTACTTCAAAAGAGGAAATCCGCTTACCTCATACACCGTAACGCCACGGCACGTTACATTCAAAGTCACTTTATACGACACATTCTATGATTTTGGATAAGTGTATTAGAGAAAATACCATTATTCGCTTCAATATTATTTTCTGAACACTGTTAGACGTTATTTTTATGTTCGCTTCATTATAGGACTTCATTAGTTCATGTAACTACTAAAATTATTTTATTGATATTTTCTTGACTTAAACATTGTCTGAAACTAAAATATCCAACTGCTGACATGAAGTTAACTTATTTATTAATAGAAAATATTCTTTTAAATTAGAAATAGAGATGTTTGAAAAATCTTGAATTCAAAATGTCCAAGTTTAAATATAATTTGAAGCTAAAAACAGATTTAAGTTTGAACGATTTCGAGTTACGAACTTGGAAGGTGACGAACTTCAAAGCCAGTGAATTCTAACTCTTTGAAATTTATACGTTTTAAATTTAAACATCCTTTTCGAACTTCTGAAGCTTTGAAGTTTAGTTTAATTTAAAACTTCATTTTAGCTCTTTAATTTAAATGCATTGCGTTCTACAATATTTTAAAATATTAATTATTGTAATTAAAATATTCAACCGTTTTATAAGTACCTTCTATCTGGGTAATATTGTGCGGATAATTCAGTTTACTCGTTTCAACCATAATTATTTGAATAGCTGTTCAGCAGCAACTAATTACTTACCCGACTAGTTAGTCCGGTCCTCTAACGGAATAGATTCAACCAGTTGGTGGTCGCAACTAATAAATCGGTTGTGCACAGTTTGCAAACCCGTTGGGATAGTAACTCCTCTACTTTATTGTACTTCAGTAATTATAACTTTAAGTACATATATTCCTTTATTAATTGAAAACATGAAAATTACAACTCGGTAAAGACCATTTGAAGTTGGCCCTAAATTAGGTTATTTTAACTATTACTGGGGGGAGGGGGATCAACTTCAAATGGTCTTTAACCCTTGTAGACATTTTGAAAGTAGGGGCCCCATCATTTTCGTGACGCTCTTTTTGATATGGGCCTCAATATACTATCTAGTAGAGTTCTTAGTGGATCGCCCTTCCACAGCCTGACTACAAAAAGGGCACCATTGCGGCCCCTGTAGCGTCCTCGTTTAATTTAATTAACTAAAAGTAAATAAAATAAAATTATCAGAATATACGAGTACTTTTCCTATGGATATTAATTTATTCGTGTCGATATTCGTTGAAAGTGTGTTTTCTATAATTATCAGTAATTTTACATTTTTTAAAGTTATACTGAAAGAAATTTGGATGGAAACAATATTATAATGGAGAAAATTTCTCTTAAGATTATTCTTGTTAATATTGTAAATAAATTTAATAAACAAATGCATTATTCAGGCATTTGTCGACTGAAAAACTCGTTTTTTTAAAATGTCAGTCCTTTTAATTAGGCATTTTATGCAAAATTCATAATTTTTTGATAAATTTTATGATTTTTTAAAACAAATTTAATAAACAAATGCATTACTCGGACATTTGTCGACGGAAAAACTCGTTTCTTTTAATGTCAGTCCTTTTAATTGGAAACTTCACGATAATTTCAGCAACATTCGTAATTATGTGATTGATTTTTTTTTTTTAACAAATTTAATTCTAAATGCATTATTTGGGTATTTGACAGAAAAATTCGTTTTTTTCAATGTTAGTCCTTTTAATTGGGAAGTTTATAGTAATTTCATCAAAATTCATACTAAATTGATAAATTGTACGATTTTTTTTTAAAATGCATTATTTGGACACTTGTCAACGAAAAAATTTTTCTGTTTCAATATCAGTCCTTTCAATTGGGAAATCCATGATAACCATGGACTTCCCAATTAAAAGGACTGACATTGAAAAAAAAAGGAATTTTTCCGTTGACAAATGACCGAATAATGCATTTTTTAATTAAATTTGTTTTTAAAAAAACAAAATTAATCAACTAATTATGAATGTTTCTGAAATTATCGTGAAGTTTTTCCGTCGACCAATGCCCGAATAATGCATTTGTTTATTAAATTTGTTTATTAAATTTGTTTATAATATTTACAAGAATAATCTCAAGAGAAATTTTCTCCATTAAAATATTGTTTTCATCCAAATTTCTTGTCATATAACTTAAAAAAACGTAAAATTACTGAAAATTATAGAAAACACACTTTCAACAAATAATTTGTTTATAAAATTTTTTTTGTTTATTATATCATGATGGAACATCTATAACTAATGTTACTCTATAAAACTTAGGCGATTGCAACAATTTTCCTATTGTTGAAGAGCACTGGAAACGTTTTTCAAATGGGAAAATGGCAATTTTTATTTTTAAAAAACTTAAAAACTAAATCAAAATTCAGGCTCCAAAACTCTGTGGACAATTTTATCAGCTTTGTTTTCAAATTTTTTGCATCCAAATCGGTCAATATTTGTGGGCTGTACGTAATTTTGAACTAAATATGTGTATATATATATTACGCACGAGGAGATTCTCTGGTCAGGACATCATTAGATACAGATAGATTTGTCGTATCCAAGTGAGGCAAGGCATTGCTCACTAGAGCCTGATAGGGCCCCTGTCATTTTTATACAGTGGTAATTGTCCATTCTCCTGACTTGAATTTATCAATTGTTATCAGCTCGTGTTTATCTCTCCACTTCCTTAACCACTAGTCAACTTAATTATAATAGTACCGCAAACTGCGAAAATAATAATTTATTATCCAAGTTATTTCATATGACCACAACTGTGTTCTTTTAAAAAAATTACTGAGAGTTTTTTTGGGTTTTCCTTTATAGATTTCTAGAAGTAGGTTATAATATTTTTTGTTATGAGAATTCATAGTCATGGGATGTTCTTAACTCCTCTCCACATACTTTTTACGTGTTTGAAGAATTTCCTTTTGCATTCATCGAAATTTATAGGATACCCAGATGCCGCCGAGCAAAATCGATGTGTGTCATACTCGAGTTTATGGGTCACTCCATCACAGCATTATCCGTTGAAGAGCTTCAGTATCAGGCATGAATTCACAGCAAATCTTCCATGTGATTGATTACTGTAAAACTACATGATTTGTGTTTCCGCAAGTAGAGAAAAAAAGGAATCTAGGAGCCTTGAACACGACCATCGAAGCGATAAAAGTACCTCTAGTTTATTGGTCTCTCGGTTGATAACGATTGAACGATACACGACTTTTGATAAGCCGCTAACGCCTTTGAGTGTTATCAAGGTCAGAATGATTTGATGCTTATCTTCGTAAAATGGTTTTTCATCGTTCGTAAAAAGGCCATTAAAGTTGATGCGATTACTATGCATGCAGTCGTTTCTAAAGAGTTGTCCGGAAAAAATTCTACAAAAAAGTTCTGGAAAGATGATGCAGAAAACGATTCTTAAAAAAAGATCCTGTATGCTAGCTTCCAGGAAAATGTAATATATATTCTCGTGCTTGTGTGTGGAAAGAGAGGAAAGAAATTTAAGAAATTTCATGACCGTCTCCCAGGTCGTATAAAAAGACGGAGCAGAGTTGAAGGTACGCAGATAGATGACTATATGGACAGTTGGGCAATGGGAATCTTTCGAGGCAAAGCGAAGAAGATGAAGGGATTCTACCTCCCTCTTTCTCTCTATTTCACCGCGAGTCTGGCAAAGATCAAGCGTTTCTGCTTTTTGCGAGGTTTGTAGTAAGAATCTCCGACTTGCCATGGTCCAAGTGTTTTGCTAGAGAGATGCTTTATCGTACTCGCAGACGTTCATGTTATCCGCAGCCGCTTGCCAATTGCCAAACGGATACTCTTTCTTTGTTTCAAATTCTGTTTTTCCTGGCTAGTTTTCTACAGAGAAACTGGAGAAGGAAGGAATTTATAAATTATAAGAGACTCTTTATCATATTTTAGTTTCATTTGTGTCAGTCAAGTGAATTATGCATGATATTTAAATATCAATTGTTTTACTGACAATTTTGGATTGAAGTTTGCAAACTTTCCTAGATTAGTTCATATTTCTCATCCATAAGGTGACACGAACCAGAAAGAAACAAAATCAGAAAGAAGCAACACGTTTTTATGCATAAAATATATTCATTCGATGGAACATGCAAGATAGAAGTGATTACAAGTACCTAAAGAATGCTTAGTAGATGTTGGTCAAGGTTACGAAAGAAGGGAAGACCATGACCTAATCGCCTCTTCTCTAGTAGTCCTATTTGCTTTTTCTCTCCTCTTTGTCTTTCCTCCTATTGTTGAGACCAAATCAGATATCAATACAGATATTAATACTCTCATCTATAATAAGTTGAATCTTTAAAGAATAAAGAATACTCTCAAAGCAGTGTAGTATGGTGTTGATTTTTTACACCTTGCCTTTTTTTTATTGATAATATGGTAATTTGCTTAAATCTTGCAATTTATATGGTCTCGTGAACACTGACAATGATTTAGTTATCCAGCTTGGCAAACGACCTAAAGTAAAAGTTCACTTGCCAAGTGTTCTTCTATAAGCCAATGTTTTCTGCCATTTGTAATAAGAGGTCACAATTCAATTTGCGGAGCGTTGCACGTTTTCTTTTGCAGCGAAAGTTGATTTACTACTTGTTTTTTTTTTTTTTTTAATTAACTTAATTGAAGACATGAGAATGACAACTCGGTAAAGACTATTTGAAGTGGGCTCCTAAATTAGGTAATTTTAACTGTTACTTAGGGGCCAACTTCAAATGGTCTTTAACGAGTTATCATTCTCATATCTTCAACTGATTTTCCATTTCGTTATTTTTTTCCTCTAATTTCATTTATGTTTATTGCTTTCTCTTAGGACCGTTATGAAAAGTGAACATCAAACAAAAACTGCAAACTGTCCTTCACTAATTACGAAGTTTATCTTCATCAACTTCCTTGCATCTTTTCCGCTATATTTTCTTAGAAAAAAATACTCAAACATTCACTAGTCATCATTTCTGACTATCTGACTATCAACAATGATGACCATCAAATCGCGGTACTTTTTTCCGCCAGAAGTGCTACTGTAATTATGTGAAAAATATGGCATTGATACTCTTTAATCTTGAGTGAAATTTAAGTGCAAGTGATAATGAGGAATAAGATGCTCTCGAAATCCTGAAATACTTGATCCATTTCCTCTACTTTTATTTCTAAAAATTTTCAAACAGATAAATAAAGATCAGTAAATTTTAAATACATTGTTAAACATTTTTACATACAGTTATCAAAATCAATTCATAGATGAAATGGATCCAGAGTTGTTTTTCCATTTGTTACATGCATCCGTTAACCCTTTAACGGCCGACTTTTTTGCAGTGGTATGGCATACTCGACACATGGTGGATCTAAATTTATAGCTATTCAGTGTATAAAAATTTGTTAAAAAGAATTTTCCTACCCTTATAAACCACCTCCAGATGAAAAAACCACTCTTAATGTATACAAAATTGTAATCTCGCCTCTTGTTAATTTATAGAATTCTAAATTGAAATATAAGTATTTCGGAGCAGGCCGATATATTGTCATAGAAATGGCCTATCATTACTACCCTTATCAACCACCTCTAAATTTAGGAAAATGATCTCTAAAATCTAGAAAATGAAAATCCAATTCACAGTTATTTTAACATCAATTGGATTGAGGAAAACATAATCCAACACATGTAGATATGTTTTTAAAAGCTTTGAAACTATTACAACCCTTATAAACCACTCCTTAATTGAGAAAAAAGCACATCTAAAAATTAAAAAATTATAATCTCATTTCCTGTTATTTTCTCCTGCTCTACATTGAAGAATAAGTACTTGTGTACATGTAGGTATGTTTGAGACACGGATTATTACAACCCTTATAAACCACCCCTAAGTTTAGAAAAAGGTACCGCAGAACGTAAAAAATTAGTATTTAATTTCCAGTTATTTTTTAATGAAGTGAATTGAAAACATACTCCAGAAAATGTAGACATATTACCACTTCAAAATAAATCTAATGTAATAAAACATAAACCATTATCACTCTTATAAACCACCCATGAATTAAGAAAACAGCATTTCTAATAATTTAAAAATTATAATTCCATTTCTTGTTATTTCATCCTGTTCTAAATTGAAGAATAAGTGCTCTGGTACATATAGATATGTTTTCAGACACTTACAGACCTTTAAAATCCTTATAAACCACCTCTATATTATAAAAAATATCTATAAACTTAAAAGTATGTTAGTGGTGGTTTTTGGCATATTACTACTTTTGGGGATAGTATTTTTCGGATCTGTTTTGCACATAGTTTTGATGCCCTTTCAAAATAAGTACATGAACTGAAAATGAATACAAGTTTGTTTGTAGTAGAACACTGAGAAAAAAATACTTTTGAATCTATAGCACATGCTATTACTATCTACCAAAAGCAGATGCTATAGATTTCAAGTAATATGCTTTGGAACTTATAGCATCACTGTTGAATAAAAATCTACTATTTTTGAATCAAAGTTTACCGATTTGAATCAACAGTGATACTGAAAATTCTATAGTATATTATTATAAATCAATAGCATCTGCTTTTGGCAGATCGCAATAGCATATGATATAGATTCAAAAGTATTTTTTTCTCAGTGTATTACCACTGTTAGGTCTGATTTTTGACATATTATTACTGTTGGGGGTAGTTTCTTCCTGACGTTTTTTGTACATAATTTTAATGACCTTTTAAAATAAATACATGACGCGTCAAAATTTTCCTAAAATTCTGTAGAGTTTTTGAAAGCCTTAAAAAAATTTGAAAAAAACTAAAAGATTTTAGAAGTTTATGACAGAATTCAAAAGATTTTGGAATGATCGATAAAATTTTTGAAAATATTCTAAAATATTTGTAGAATGTAGAATATTCTACATTCTAAAATAAATATAGAATATTAGTATAATAATGTATTTACATACTTGTAATTTTCCATCAAAAGGTACTGATATTTCTATAAATTCCCCCGAAAAAAACCCTAATATAATCTAAAATTTTACAAACTTTAATTTTCCATCAAAAGGTATTAATATTTCTATAAAAACATTAATTTCCGTTAAAAAACCTAACTCTAATTTTCCATCCAGAGGCAATGAATTTTCAATAAAAATATTAATTTCTCTCAAAAACCGGTGACATAACCTCAGATTTTGTGAACTTGTAATTTTCCATACAGGGGTAATGATTTTTCTTTAAAAATATCAATTTTCGTTTGGAGCGGCATCTATTCGTTTTCAATATTTTCATTACCAACTTCATTGACTTTTAATAACGGGTAGTCCTATCTTATAAACTCGTACTTCTTTGTTTTAATTTTTGGGGAAAATAAACTTTGGGAGAATTAAATTTTGGGGGAATCGAGATGGTACCCTCTTGAGAAAATTCATTTTACTTTAAAAAGTCTTAAATATTACTTGAAGAGATCTTAAAACTTTAGGCTCTTGCTTTAATACAAAAAATCGAAATAAACCTCCCAAGGAATTATTTTCTGCCATTCTTACGTTTTACAATCTTTTGCTGAAACTTTTAATTAAGTTAATTATTTCTAATTAATAATTATTAATACCGTAATTATTATGAAACTTCTAAAGGCCTAAACCTAAAGTTTAAACTGTAAGAAAAGCTCAAGCTTTTCTTACAGTTTAGAAAATCTGGAAAGGGTTGAAGAAGACATCAGTATTGACCATCACCCTGGTGACTTATAATGACACCCTCTCACACTTAATCAATTATCAAGCTCATCTCACCCTTTTACCTTGGCGCCCTCGGTCCTTCTCACCTGAAACGTTTATCAAGTCGGAAGCGCTCTTAAGAGGTCAATTTGCATTGAGTGTTCTCTTTGCCTTATCCATATAGACACGCGCTCTGACTGAAGACTCAAGACCGGTTCTAACATCCCAATGTTTGTGTTTCAGGTGAATCCCGATGCTCAAGACCGAACCACGCAACAGATCCAGTCAAAATTGGGTAACTACTCGGTGGTGAGACACCTGTTGGACGACCCAAAGAGGCTGATCGGAATCGATGGGGTGCCAGCGAGTCCGGCCCCGGCGCACCCATCGAGGCTACCCAGCGGGTCCGGATCCAGTACAAGGAGTTCGCCTTCGTCACAAGAGTTCAAGAAACCTGGGGGGCCCAGGTCGAGTTCCAACTCCTCGAGTCACGCCTCGGCGCAGCGCGGCGGGTTCGTCAAACCCGCTGATGGAAAACCACCCTATGGGGGAAGGGGAGGCTATCCTGGTCAACCAGTCAAACATGGAGGCAATAGCAACGACCATCGGAGCCATGGCTTGCTTCCGGCAAAGGGTCCTCCGCCATCAAACTCGGGAGGAAGCAATGCAACTATCGGTAGCCTTGGTAGCACCGGTAATAGATTGCACAACGCCGGTAGCCGGTTGCCGAGAATGAACGTCGACAATGTGAGTATCGATTTTAAATAGAATCATTATAATCAAATCAAGATATGCGTAATTCTCCATATAAAGGTCACTTTTGCTTCTCCGTGTAATATCTTTGCGAAAATTTATTAAGCATTAAATACTTGAAAAATGCCTTTTCCTTGTTCTCCACTTACAAGTTTTTAAGTTTGAGGATTTTCGAGACCAAGGGTAATAAAATATAAATTCTCACTGGAATCTTTTAAAAGCGTCTCAAAAATTTTTATTCTTTCATATAGATTTTTATTTTATCGCACTTAAAGACAAGAGAATTTTAAATTGAAAAGTTTCCCCCTAACTTTTTTCCTGGAAAGTGACAATATGATGAGTTTTTGACGATTTTTTTTTGTTATTTCAACCAATATTAATGTAATTCTTTAATAAATAATTCTAAGTATCACATCTGTGTATGAATCAATGGTAAAAGTTGAGAAGATTTACCTTTAAACTACTCTCCAAATCTGAATTAGTAGTTTTCTGCTAATGAAATAGTGCCGAATCGTTTATCAATTGCTTTAGTAAGCATTTCTACTAATTTTTAGTAGAAAACTAGTAATTAATAGTAGAAAACTACTAATTCACATAGTAAGGGTTACTAATTTATTTAGTAAGCCTTACTAAGTGAATTAGTAGTTTTCTACCATTAATTCGTAGTTTTCTACTAAAAATTAGTAGAAATGCTTACTAAAGCAATTGGCAAACGATTTGGCACTATTTCATTAGTAGAAAACTACTAATTCCGATTTAGAGAATAACATAAAACGTGTTAAACTTTTACGTATTTTTATTATGTACAAACGCTCCATGTAATTTATTATGTTATATATGTTATATTATGTTATTATGTGTACACGTGCCATGTAAATTAGACACTTTTCCGGAAAATAATTAAAATGTTACCTGACACATCTTTAAAGGGAGTAATAGTGAACAATCCTTCCAAAGGTTTTTTTTTAAATTATCTTTTAAACAAGTACAGTCAATATAGTCAGGGGTGGAACGCAAATAGGTTAGACTTGTGCCTCATGATTGTTTAATAAACAAAGCATCCTATTAACATTATTCTATTCTGAAATACTTGAAATTGTTAAGGAATGAAATATTTAATGCATTGAAAGTCTTTTATTCTTTAAAAAACAGTTATAAGAATTATTGAAAATTTCGAGTTTTTCAAAGTTACTTTTTGTTATATCAAGATATTTAAATGACTCATCATCAATCTTTTTTGGTAGAAAAAGGTGTATTCCTGTGCAACCTCTAATCTAGAATAATTTTCTCGACTATAATCAGAATTGAAAAAAATAACATCTAAAACGATTTTTGAGAAAAATATAGAATCAAAAGAAGAATATTTCTTCTTATCTGATTCGACTCAAAACTGGAAAAATTTTGTACATATTTTGGGAATATAATTCCTCCAAATTTCGTGATCCTAGCTCAACTCGTTTGCGAGATGTAACTAAAAAGGCATTGTTAACACACACACACACATTCGGATATTTTTTTAAAACCTTATTTTCGGATTCCTGGTGTCAAATTAGGTCGAGAAATGTCAAAAAATGAGATTCGAAAATTTTCATCGTTACAAAGCTTGCTTTATGAGGAAGCAAAAATTTGATTGCTAATAATAACTCTGTTCGACGCACAAAAGCTACCAAAAAAAGTTTCACTCACTTATCGAATGCGGAAGCCACCCTAATTTCACCCTAAATATTTAAAAAATTCAGCAAAGCTGCCCTTCCTTCAATACTAAAAATTTGATTGCTGATAACTCTGCTCGACGCCCAAAGTTATCACAAAAAATTTCAATCTCTTAGTGATACGGAAACTACCCTTATTTCATCCCAAACATTTCAAAAATTCCGGAAAATTATCCTATTTTCAATACTAAAAATCTGATTGCTGATAATAACTCTGTTCGGTGCCCAAAGCTACAACAAAAAGTTGCAACTCTCTATCGAATGCGGAAACAACCCTTGTTTCACGCCTAAAATTCAAAAAGTTTTTTAAATCTTACCGCACTTATTAGCGGGTTGCATCTTTTTCTAGTTGCTTTGGACATCGAGCAAAGTTATTATCAGCAAAATTAACATCTTTAGAATTGGAATTAAGGTAATTTTGCCGAATTTTTTAAATCTTAGGGATGAAATAAGGGTGGTTTCCGCATTCAATAGAGGGTTACATCTTTTTGTGGTAACTTTGGGCATCGAGCAGAGTTATCATCGGGAATCAAATATTTAGTATTGTAATTAGGGCTATTTTGCGGGATTTTTTAAGTCTTTGGGATGAAATAAGGGTAGTTTCCGCATTCAATAGGAGAGTGAAATTTTTTATAAAAACTTTGGGCATCAAACGGAGTTATTATTAGCAATAAAATTTTAAGTATTGAAATTAGGGTAATTTTCTCGAATTTTTTAAATCTTAGGGATGAAATGATGGTGGTTTTCGCATTCGATAGAGGGTTACATCTTTCTGTGGTAGCTTTGAGCGCCGAAAAGAGTTATTATCAACAATCAATTTTTTAGTATTGCAGTAACGGCAACTTTGCTGAATTTTTAAAATAGTTGGGGTGTAATTGGGTGGTTTCCGCATTTGATAGGGCAGTGAAACTTTTTTTGGCAGCTTCTGATATCTAATTCTATTTTTATCATTAATAAAATTTTGAGTATCTCTTGGATACTTTTCGTTTTAAAAACGTTGAAAACTTCAATATCATCAATCAATCAGGGTTCATAGTCGATTACCTATTTCTCCTATTTTTCTTGTTCGTTTCCTAAAGTTTGATATTTTATAACATTTTCCTTTTTTCAGTCGAATAGCATTTTCTAATTTCTTCTAGAAACTTGTAGAACTTTTTTAGAATTTTATAAACTTCTAAGATGAACCTGGATCTTTGAAAATCCTCCCGCAATCTGGTAATGTACTTTGGTATCTAATAGAATACTGCACAATTTTCGAGAATTTTTCAGGAATTTGTAGAATCTTTAGGATTCTCCAGAACCTTCTAGCTTTTCCAAAATAATCTAAAGTCATTCAGAGGCTTCCATATTCTTGTGGATTTCACTAGAATCAACAGCAGACTCTCAGATGTTCTAGATTCTTATCAGGATTTTCTAGAATCTTTCAAGGTCTTCTAAAATTTTCTAGAATCTTCAAAAATTCAAAATAAAAAAAATTCATCAAATTGTGTTCTGGTGCTCCAAAACATTTGAGGCTGTTACACAATCTTGAAGAATCGTTAGAATCCTCCAAATTCTTCTAGGATCCCTCAGAAAATCTTCTAGAATATTTTGCACTCTTTTGGACACTATCAGACTCATTAAGAGTATTCTGAAATGCCAAAAAATGCTCTTGAGTCTTCAGAATGTTCTAGCTTTTTCAGAATATTCTAGGCTGCTACAGAATCTTAAACAATTTTCTGAATTTTTCCACAATCTTCTAGAGCATTTTATACTCTTCCAAGTACTTATAAATCCTAATTAATCCTCTAAAGTCGTCTAGAATCCTTTATAAAAAAAATTGGTTTTTATCATAACCGTTCTTAATCTTTTAGAATATTTTATACTCTTCTTAATATTCTAGATTCGTTTAGGAGTCTTCTAAAATCCCAGAAAATTGTATAGACTTTTTTAGAGACTTTTACAATTGCATATTCTTCTAGAGTTTTGTAGACTCCAAAATCTATAAGACTTACAAAATTTTCTAAACTCTATCAAAATCTTTTAAAACCGTTCCGAATTTTCTAGAGCCTTCCCGAATTTTCCACTATCTTTCGGAATATTCTAAAATCTTTCAGAATGAGCATGATACTGAAAATCTGTTAAAATTTCCTAAAATATTCATGATGTTCTAGAATCCTCGAAAATATGCTGTTCTCTTCCATGTAATCTTCTAGCAACCTCTAGAGTCTTTCAGAAGTCTCCAAAAATTTTCCGAGTTTTTTAAGTCCTTCAGGATCATGTTTGAATCTTTTATGCAGATTTTTATACAGTTCTGCAGAACCAATGCCAGTGTTTCAAAATTTTTTATAATTTTGTGTTTTATATTATGTTATTTTTCTCAAAAAGCCTTCTATTATTGGCAAAAAAGTTCTCTATTTCTGCAATCTGCAATGTAAAGCATCTAAACATTCTAAACTATAGATAATAAATATAAATATAGAACACAAAAACTCAGGCGAAGCAAGAGAAATCAACGGGCTTATGGTTGCGTGATGGTGACGACTCTAACGCTGAGCATGACAACATCGTTTTCCAGAAGATTATGTATATGCCTAGGGCAAACGACCCCTTGTCTTTATGACGTTGCCGGCTGTGAACTTGTTGAAAATGGAGAATGAGGTGTCACGTAATCTAACTCAAATTAGACTCCAATGATGATTACATACACGTGGTGTCCTGGGGGCTTATTTAACGAGACTTCAGCAAAATGTTTTGAACTCTAATTTTGGCAGAGGGAGTCTAATAGAGAGATCAGTTTCATCAGAAAAATTTAAATTTATGTTCAATTTGCGTATTTTTTAGTGGAAAAAGGTACCTCATTAAAAAGAAATCAATTCCGAAAAACTTAAAGCTCCTGCAATTACCTCAAATTAATTTCAATTATACAAAAGTAAATTTTGATACTTCCAAGATAAAGTCTTTTAAATTCAGGTATTTTATTAATAGATCTATTTTAAATTCCAAAGCTTTTAGGTTTGGATGGTTTCCAAGACTGATTTTAAAATTTAATGCTACCTACTTTGGTCACCTTTTATGCTTTCCGTGAATAACTAAGTATTCTTTTAAAGGTTTTAAAGTAGTGAAAAACGAAAAGGGAAACGAGAGAAAATAGAAGAACCAGGATATTCCATTCTATTCGACTTTTTAAATATAACAGTTCATTAATTACGATTCTGCTAAAAGATTCTTAAAAACTAATGAATAAGGCGACGGGGAAAAATCTCGAAAAATTGAAAAAGTACATGGAAAACTGTAGAGGTTTCAAAGTTCTTTTGCAGTTTTGACTAGGAAAATAATGTTTTTAATTGCTCGCTCGACAAGACAAAGAGTCACGAGAGTATAAAGAAACTATATACAAAGTCTTGTTACAACCTGTATTTATTATTGCCCATAAAAGTCATGCATGACTCTGCTCATTATCCTCCCGATCATGCTTACATTAACGAATTAATTTGCACTTTTATATTAATGATACGCTCGTGCTGGAGTGAAATTTTTCAAACACGTTTGCATTATTGCGCCCATTTAAATATGTAATCTCGTTCTCATTCTCACTCGCTTTATGTGAGAATCGACGAGGTTAATTTTCACCCGATGCTTTTCACAATTATTTTCATTTGTGCTACACGAATTGAATTTTTATTTATTTCACAAATACCTACATAACATTTACAACATAGCGAGAATTAATTTACACATGTCTATAAATCCCTTGATAAAGCAATTTAGCCGTCAAGTAAACAATTTGAGAAAAATGCAAAACAATTACAGGTTTTACAATCAATTAAAGGATAATGAGCGGTACATGCAAAAAATTCGAACTACCGACAATATAGATTTATGGGAATATTTACTTGAGCAAACTTTTTATGTTTTTACCTTTCCCGTAAGCATGGCGTTTCAGATATTATGCCTTTTACAAAGTACGGCATGTGTAAAACACGTAAATCATGTGGGAACAATTTTGAAATAGAAAACCTGTTTATAACTTCATTCATGTTTTTTTGCATAAGCATAACTTAGTGAAAGGGTTTGCCTCGTTTCGTGCTTTGAAAGGTACTTCAGGTACGACATTGATTTCAACCGAGCCGACCCTTCTGTCAAAATTTCCAGACCGGAAGAAATAGTATAGGAAGAAAAAAAAAACGAAAGGGAGGGATAAAAAGCCCTATCGCGTTTAATCAGAATAGAATATCCTTGTTCTTCTATTTTCTCTCGTTTTCCTTTTCGTTTTTAACTCCTTACTACATTTGCCGGCTCTGATTGCTACCTGTTTCTTCTCTAGATTCTTCGTTTTACCGCTTATCCTTGTCTTTCTCAGCCACAATTGATACATGTTGGTGCGGTTATGGTTTCACAGTTAAAAGCCGATGAAAAGATGAAGTACCCACGTAGTTATCGGAGATTGAAATAAGAGTTTCCTCCTGTCAATAAGCGGATAGAAGCCCTGTGTTTTTCGATCAGTCGATTAGCTTGATTTCATGTTTCAATCCAACCCAATAATAACTTACGACCATGCAAAATTATGGTTTCACTCTCAATAGCTGGTTATGTTGGTTAATCTTTTAATTCGTGATTCAGAGTAACTACTAATTATGTAGATGCCTTTTTAATTCTACTTTGATCAATCGCAATATTTTTGGTTTGAAAATAGAACGTTGGGAATAAGAGATATAATTGTAAACATTTTTATTGGGGGTTTTTAGAAGTCATTACAACTTTTTAAAAGTCACTTGAAGAAGATTATTCGTTAAATCTGTCATTATTTATCTTATCTGGATTCTTCTTAAAAATTCTCAAGTTCTGTTTCTGAATTCAATCAAGTTATAAATTCATTCGTGTAGGGTTATGATGAGGTAATAAATTATTATTATTATACTAAAAGACAAAAATAACAAGACGTGACGACTGAAAGGGATATTGCACAATTAATCATGATTATGAAACAATTAAATTACGTGTCCTTTTAATAATCAATAAAAACAGTCTTGAATCAAATTTATGCAACCTGGTTATTCTTAGAAATTGCCTTTGTAAAACTAATTTTTTTTTTCTTTACAGGGCATCAGTTGCAGGCAAGCTCTTGAGGAAAATACACCAGACGTCGAGGACATTTTGAAGGTGAGAGAGTTTACCTGAATTTTTTGAGTTTTAGTCACTAAGCCCAACTTTAGGGTTCGAGGAGAATATTTATCGATGCCAGTTTACGACGATCGTAACTTCCTCTCGGTAAAATTCGTGTTAGGAATTCCTTCTTGTTTTTTAGACTCGCACTTTCTACCTTTTCACTTCCTTTCTTCGCAAAAGTTTTTCTTTTAATCTAAAATTGAATTTTTTCTGGTTGAGGTCCACGTTACGGATTAATATTTTATTTCTCAATTACTTTAGTTTTTTTTGGTATAATATGCGAGAATTTTAGAGAAGCTTTTGTGCCTTTGTACAATTTTATTTTATGTACAAGCTTTTAAAATCAGAATATTTTCCTATCTTTCAGAATCTTGTGAATCCTCTATTATTGTCTAAACTTTTTCAGAATTTTAAAAATTTTGAGGCCTTTACCGTTACTGTAATTTTTAATATTCTAACGGTTCAAATAAATCTTTATCTTTTCTAGAATATTTTAGAATCGTATAAGATTTTCAAAAATTCCGCTCCACAATTTTTTAAACTTCCACAACTTTCCAGAATTTTCTAGAATATCTTTCTAACTTCTCCTGAATACTCCAGAATATCCTTAACTCCAACTTTTATAAGATCTCTAAAGTCTTCTAAATTTTACCAGAATATTCTAGTACCTTCTAGAATCTTCCAGAGATAACTCTTTCAGATTTTTCCAACAAAGAATTTTCAAAAATATTCTAGATTGCTAAACAATGAAAAATCATTTCCATAGATTTTCTAGAGAGTTCTTAAATCATCACTAATCTTCCAAATTTTTCTATAAATTTATTTCATATATAATTTTATCTTCCTCTAAGTTCTCTACTTCCGGCAAATAAAATCTGCGAATGTCATCCCTGTAACCTTTCTTTGATATCAATTCAAATATTGAAAAATAAAAAGATTTTCCTACCATTAAGAGTAGTGATGCATATCGAGCGATCGATCCGAGAATCCGACAAGAAGGAGAAAAGTGATCGTCTTTTCAAAACGTCATGTCGGTCCGAATCGTCTCGTGAGACGATCATCTCGCTAAGTCGAACGAACCGAGCAAACTGTTTCTAAAACTATGTATGTGTAAATATGTGATTTATAAATGATTCAAAACCTTTTTGAATTAAAAATAAAATTAACTCATTTAACAAAACAAAAGATTTTAGAGAAAACCTTTTAGCGAAAAATTTTTAAGCTCAAATTTTTAAATTTTAATTTATAAATTCAAACTTTTTAAACTAATTCAAGCTTGCGAACCAGCTCAAAAGTCAGCAAGTTTTTCATGAAGGCCAATATTAGAAGTTTCTTGTGTCCCGGAATATGAATTTTAGGTACAAATTTTAAAAATCCAAATAGTGGATTGAATATGACGCATCATTTTTTAGAAATTCAATAAAATGGAAAATTGTTATGAAATTACTGCCTTATTAATCAAATAAATATTAAAAGTGAATATACATTTTTTATATAATTTTATATAATACATGTCAAACAAACTAAAAAGTAAACATAGGTTCTATTTATCTATTTATCTATCTATCTATTTATCTATTATATTTATTTATTTTGGCGTGGCCTCAGAAAAAAGCGAAAAAAAATGTTGAAATCGGTTATTATCTTTTTTTTATTATAATTTTATATAATACATGTCAAACAAATTAAAAAGTAGACATAGGTTCTATTTATCTATTTATTTATCTGTCTATTTATCTATTGTATTTATTTATTTTGGCGTGCCCTCAGAAAAAAGCGAGAAAAAAATCTTGAAATCGGTTAACATCTTCTGATATTTTTTTGATTTAAAAATTCAAATTTTTTTAATTTTAACAAATTTCTCTATTACTTCAAAAATTATGACAAACTTTTTGTACGTATAGTTTTTGGTGATCAACAGTAATAAAAAATTACAAATTAAAAATGCATATTTTGTTCGATTTAGAATTTGTTGTAACTTCGGATTGAGTTAAATTTAAAGGAACACTTTTTTGGAAAAATTTGAATGTGTCGAACCTGAAATTTCTTTAGCTTCAATCAAATAAATAACATGTTATTATTTTTCTTTCATTGAAAACATTTTTTTCGTGATTTTAGAATTTTTTTGCGATCTTGGAACGCTTTAAACAACATGAAATTTTTTTTCCATGAAAAGTCAAATTTTTTTTGCCTTGGAACGCTTTAAACAAGGTGAATTTTTTTTCCATGAAAGTAAAATAATAGCATATTTATTTGATACAAGTTGAAGAAATTTTATTTTTGAGGTATTCAACTTTTCCAAAAAAGTGTGCATTAACTCAATCAAAAAAAAATGTTTTTTTGCGCACTTCCAAGAAATTGTAAATTGAATAACATTTTTTTTATCTAATTTTTTATTCCTGTTTCCTAACAAAAACTGTATATACAAAAAATTTTCTATAATAATTTTTGAACGAATAGAATTTTTTTGAATTGTTAAATCCATGAGCCTACAAATTTTTTTCCTTCAGCTCCAAACGATTCGATTAATTTTTGCATTTTTCCTCCCTAATGTTGCTTTATCACAGAATATCTGAACTATAAAATAATAGGAGTCCTAGTATTTTATTGTTGAGATATTCTGTGATATTAGGAGCCCTAAATATTGCTTGCTGTTATTTAAGTCTACTGCGTTAATTTTACATACAGTATTATTTTTAATATTAAAATATAATTACTTCTTTCGAGAATGCAGAGGTTGATGAATTATTTGGATATGTTTCTGCATCTTTTGTGAAATTTACGAAGATGCCGCATTAAGCCAGTTGTATTACTGTCCATCATTTTAATAATTTTACTGTTTTCATTTGATTCTGCTGGACACCGTTTGCATCGTGCCATCTCGCAGTAATTTTCTCGAAAATATTCGAAAAACTCCTCCAAAGGTTTTGCATTATGTCGCCTCCTTCTTGTTCGGATCTTTGTGCCTTCTGCAGTTTTTTTTTCTTGACTGAATTTACAGGTGTGCGGTGTATACAATGCTTTTTTATTATCTTTTTTATTACAACATTTATTTATATAAATTATAACAATTACATTATTTATGTAAATTTATACATAATACAGGTAGAATTAATAAGAATATTTAAATTAAAGTGTTCTTAAATGAGGTATATTAGAATGACCGAAAATTCTACATATTATAATATAATATCATAAGTATTTAAAAATACTATGAACAACAGTCTTTTGATAAATTAACAAAATATAAGTTAAAAACCTAAAAACAAATGGCATATAATATTTTAATATAATTTATTCTTCCTCGAAAATATTTTATTTGTTAAACCTTCCGATCAGTTCGACATCTGATTCATCGTTTTCTTCAACGGATTTTGTGCATTTTGCTGTGCTTTCATTTCCTGTTGACATTTTGAAAACTTAAAGTTTAACGAGTACAGTCAAAAGCGTGCATGCCTTCCTGCGCAAAGAAAAGAAACCATAGCGAAAGTGATTTTTTTTCTTCTGCGCAGGAAGGCATACATGACTTTGACTGTACGTGGATCGGTTTTTCAGACGGTACGATAAGAACAAAAACGAAAGAAGGTTTGAAAATCTTGGCTCGGAACATTTGCAATATTTTGAACGATTCCGGATAACGAGAATTTCTCGGCTTGATATGCATCACTAATTAAGAGGAATGTTTAAATAACAAAAGGACCTGCTTTAAAGATTCCTCTTGAAATTCGAGACATAATTCTGGGTCTAACAAGCTCGTGTGGCTTAGAGATGACAAAATTCTAACTCCCAAGGGGGTTATCGATCGGGAAGCAATTTAAACACGTCGATGAGTCATCATTGTAGCATCGTCTCCCCTTCGATTTGGTCGTTCGTGATTCATCTTTTGCCAGGCGCTCTCCGTTTTACGTCTGGTAGGTCCGTTCAATTTTCGAGATAAAAAAAAAAGCAACCCGCAGAAGCGTAATCTTTTGATTGACCCAAACCTAAAGGCGGGAACGTGTATTGAGGAACATGAGAATCCATTGCCTATCTGCCCTGGAGGAAGCGAAAATATCAAATTTCTATTGCGCCCATATGCCCCAGTCGAGTTACGAAATGAGAAGCGTGACTAGTTTGGTGATGATTATGAGATGGGTTTAGGGATCAAGGAAGAACTAAGGGGATGTGAACAGGGGGGAAAGGGAATTTGGTAGCCTATTTTCCTAATATACGTACAGGAGCTGTTAGAAGAGTGATTTTTGCTTTTTCACGCTTGCTTTGATTTATTTCTAACCCAGCAGAAAATAATTAGCTGAGTCCTGCTGGGAGAAATTTGTATCCTTTGACATTACGATAAGTGTATTTATTTGCAAGATGTTTGGTCTGAGTGCAGAAAAAAGATTTATTTCCGACGTCTGATAAATTACGCATGCGTGTTAAATTTGATTTGCCTTGAATAAATTATTATCCAAATGAATACGATTTTTAATTCAATGGGAATTTAGCGAGGGATTTTAATTTATTAGGCAAAGGGTTTTAATTTATCGATGCGGGGTAAGATATATTCTTTTTTAGAATATTTAACTCTGTTTGTCGGCAAATCTTTTGGATAAACTTCCTTTACTCCATAAAATTTATTAGTCGAGAGGAATTTATTAATGAAGTTTATGAAAAAATGGTCGCTCACTTCAAATACAGTATGCAAATGGTTTTACACACATTTGTATTAAATTTAATATACACATGTACATTAAATTTAATATACCTGTATATTAAATCTATTAATTTTAAGTATGTACATATATTAAATCTGATATACATTTATTACTAATAATATACATGAGTATTAATTTTAATATATCTTGTGTTTTAATTCAAGTTAAATTACACGATTTTTAAATGTGCTTTTTACGTATATTAAATTTGCTTTTTACGTATATTAAATTTGCTTTACACGTATATTAAAATTCATTTCCATACGTGGAGACTTCGTATATTAAAAATATATTAAATTTACAATCATTTCTAACAGTGTAAGTTTCTAAGTAATATTGATTTTCTTGGATGCGTTTAAGTTATAAGATCTCGACGTAAAAAGTTAGTGATTCCGTTTGATGAAAATAATTTTTAAAGTTTGAGTTTAGGAAGTCAATAGAGTGTTTGAAAATCCTTTCCTAATAGGAGCAGGAGAACTTCGATTTTCAAGGGAATTTGCGTCTCGACTACTGGATATCGTCATTCTGTCTATTCGGAGTTCGTACTCCATAGACATGGGCATGAGTCGATGAATTATTCTCACGGCTGACCCGTGGGAAAATACGAGTTGCGCCAGTAGGCATCGTAAATGCGACTGCTAATTGCGTTCAACGACGGCAAGATGACTGCTACTTGAATATATCACATTCTTCTCTGACGAACGCAGATTCGTCGAGATCCTCTCCTTTTGTTTTCTTCCTGGAGATTCACTTCCTTCTTTCATTTTTTCCCTCTCGGCCTTCCTTTTTTTCTTCCTTCTTTCTTTTTTCCTCCTTTTATTTTCCTGTACTCCTTTTTTCCTAGATTCCTTTATTTTTTCATTTTTTATTTTCTAATTCCCTTAGGGCCGGTTTCACCAACTCTGGTTAAAAAATTAATCAAGGATTAACTCCTTAACTGGCCAATCACGAGCGGTTAAACTGAGTTAATCATTGATTAAAATTTTAATCACAGTTGATGAAATCCGCCCTTAATATTTTCCTTTTTCTCTTTCTACCCGTATTTTCTGGTCTGTCTTCCTTTTCTCATTTATGACCTTTCCTTCTTTCATATTTTTTTTATTTCCCACCTTTCTTGCTACCTATTTCAATCGCGCCAATTAATAAAATAGAGCGCAATGGCAGCAACCCCCCGTGGACAGAAAAAGGGGATGATTATCAGGAGCTCCGTTTACTTGAACAAGGAAACGAAATTAAACCTCGTCTTAGTGAGGTCATTTTTTATATCGAAACGAATATCATCTCTGTTCTATTTTTAAAATAAGTAATGCATTTTCTGAATTTGTGAAACTATCGAATTAGGAGGGAATCTAATTAAGAGATCTTATTACCTAAATCTATCATCCAAATATTTAAAAATATTAGAAAAAAACTTTTTTTATGTGATTCAAAAGGAAGCAATTTAAGCGTGAAAAAACGTTTACATTTACTATTTTAATATAATAGACCATATCTCGATGTTCTATTTAGAATTGAGGTCATTTTTTATATCGAAACGAATATCAATTCTGTTCTATTTTTAAAATTAGTAATACATTTTTTAATTTCTGAAAATATCGAATTAGGAGGAAGAATTAGGAAGAAAGAAATTTAGGCGTGAAAAAATGTATACATTTACCATTTTAATTTAGACAATATCTCGATGTTCCATTTAGAATTTTTTTTTCTTTGAATTAACCTGCTTTGAAATTTTTGCATAGGCTGAAATTAGGGATCTCACAATCAATAGATTACAACTTTTGTTTTGCAAATGTTAAAAGAAAAAGAAAAAGCAAACAAGGGGTCTCTCAAAAGGAATAAATAGAACTTTGCATATTTTTGATCCGGTTTCCTCGCTCTCTATTTCGCCATTCCCTTTCTGATTTAAATTTTCGTTTAAAGTTGTAAATTACCTCAAAGGCATTGACTAGACATTTTAGAACCTTAGGTTTACTATATTTTTGATTATATTTTTGTTTATTCTTCATTACACCCCTTTTTTAAAATGATCTTAAAACTAGTGTTGGAAAAGAAGAATTTTTCATCATAAATTTCATAGCTCCATTGATTTTAAGTCTTCAAGGTCACTTTCAAGATTAAAGAGAGTAAAAATGTTTGATGAAAGGGTACATGAATTTTTTCTTCAAAATATGTGAAGTATTTAGGCGTGTTGAAAAGTTTGATCACCATCGATTAAGAAAACTTGATTTAGAATGAGTCACGACTCGCCTACTAAAAGTGCCACATGGATTGAAAGAAAATTGCCAACCCGTCAGTAAACAGGCACCTACAGAATCTGGGCCAACTATTCGTGTTACCACAACGTAGCACGCCCAGTTGTTGTATCCGATGAGATACGCTAGAATGATCACGTCGATGTAAAGTAATTTTTCTGATTCCTTCACACTTCTGAGCAAATTTACACTTTTGAATCATCAGAAATAGAGAATGGGACGTTGTTCTCATTTTTAAAAATCTTTTACTGCACTGTTAAAAATTTCTTAAAAATCACCGAACTCTATCGGATAAGTAAACAAATTTTTTTTCCGGTTTACCAAACTCGCTTACTCGTTATTTACAAAGATTTTAGTTGATTGAATTACGAATGATTTAAATACTTTAAATCCTCTAGATTTTGTACTATTAAAAAGAACAATGAAATTGCCTAGAGTTTCTGTCGAATAAAAACTGTAATTGTTAGTGTTTAATAGTGACTAAACATTTTCTTAATGTTCAATGTTCATGATGGGTGATTTAATTAATTGGAACCGAATTTTTATAATAAAAAAATAGAGTTTATTCTATCATAATTAGACAAGTGTAGTAGTCGGTTCGGTAATTAGTCAGTAATTAGTGTTCAACTGAACTTTTCGCAAGACAAGAGGTCAGTTGGTGGTGAAAATTTCTACTACGTAAGTGGGGGTAGTCTGAATTTGATTGGTTCAGTGGGCGTAGTTTTAAGTCCTAGTTTGTCACGTAGACCTGGGCACATTTTAGTGGAATCAGTAAATAGAGAATTAACGGACATCAAGATGGATCGTAGGGAATTTTACAAATTTATGACGAAGTGCTAAGTGGACGATGGCACAATAACTTTCAGAGTTTAGGCTAGACAGATGGTTAAATACTACGTGAAACTTAAGATTTCTTCTGGATTAGCCGAGCAGGATCAAATTATTGACCCTAAAGTGTACAGGATTTTGAAGGAATCTATTGGCACGCCAAATGCGACTGTTGGAAAAGTAAATCAGCAGTTTCATGTTAAATAAAAATTATAAATGTTACGCAGTAACAGTTAGAATGAGGCTCGAGTAGACCTCTATTTGTTATTTTCGTACTGTTCAGTTCGTTAATGCCTTTCCACCCCCTTAAAGATTTATGCACTTCCGAGGAAAAGAAAACGCAAAACAAAAGTAGAAAGATAATAACGATCAACGCTGTGCAGCATAAAACTGTCAAATAAATAATCACGCCGACAAAATAAAATGTATATAAAAAATGTGCTTGTTAAAAACGTATTTTAATTGTAAAAGGGAACATTTAAACATATTCATAATCAAATGTAAACATTTCAAAACGATTGAAAAGCTATACATGCTATACATTTTTCTCTCTCTGAACTATGTCTATAAAAACAAAATCGCAATTTACATTTAATTTAAAAGTAAATTTAAATTTATAATACACTTAATGACACTTTATTACTAAGAAATATCTTGTAATTGTAAAGTCGATATAATGAAGGGACTGCAATTTATAGAATAATATTGTAAATACTAATCTAGATTGAAGTAATACTCTTGTAATTGTAAAGTCGATATAATGAAGGGCCTGCAATTTATAGAATAATATTGTAAATACTAATCTAGATTGATTAAAAATGGATAATTACTGTAATCGTGGCAGTCTCATAATTACAGTAAATTATTATAATTAATCCAATAGCTATATATTTATCATTAGATTTACTAATCGTAAATCAAAGCTCGTTTAACGTCTTTCTTAAGAATTGGCGATTGCGCGCATTCTGAAAATTCAAACGGTTCTGTCGAACATAATTTTTTTCCCTGAACCTATAATTTATGATTACTTAAATAATATTTATGGTTTAAAACAAAGTATTAATGTGACCATGAAATGAAGGTCACCTTTAACGTACATCATATTTTATTAATAACATTGAACATCCTATTTTATTATTGACCTTCTTAAAATTTTAATTTTAATACAAATATTTTAAATGAAGACTATACATAATTAATTTAAGAAATGTAACACCTATTTTTTTCTCAGGGCAGATAGAGTAGTGTTTGAAAATTGATCGCTGGTTGCGTGCGATAGTAATTACACGGTGTAAACGAGAGTCGAACAATCGCGACCTCTTCTGCGTATATAAATCTGTAATGAAGACTAATCGTATATCAAATGTCATGTTGAGCTCATCCCCATGAAAACACGATCTTGATTTCTGTCGTCTGACGTTACATACAAAATTGTTTGATTATAATCGTTGCATATCCTAGATAATGATCGTTAACGGCATTAAACATCACGCAGCTTGCATTTTGTGACGTTGCGCTCTGCTTATTTCACAATAATCACTTCCTCTTCGCATAAATGGTCTGAAAAGCTTGTAGAAATTTACAATAGACTAATCGTGGGCAATTATTTTTTAGATAATCAGTCACGGCACTTACAGCTTTTTTTAATTCAAACTTTCTTTACAACCGACACTAACATAGTTTAGTTATTAATCCAACTTTGAAATTATAAATAATTTCAAGCATATATTATCGGTCATACGATCATTTATTATAAAATT
>JBAGKK010510179.1:0-14048 GCA_037177015.1 Euceroptres primus | reverse complement strand
GTTTACAGTGTTGACTTCCCTAATACTATAAACAGGCGGTGCAAGCGCGAAAAGCGATAGCGCCAGTTTTACACGGCATTTTTTTACATCACGTAAGCGCGTGGTACCATACGGTACTGCCATTGATGGGTTAATAAACCCGCTGAATATAAATAAAAAATCGGTCGGTAATTCGTGACATCATTATGTATCACATATCCTTAAATCTGACTTCAGAAAATAAATATGTAAAAATAAAAATATATATTTCGTTTTTTGGAGTTCTTGGAATTGAGGATTGGATTTTTTCGCAAAATGAAACTAATTTTCAAAAATGATTTGGAATTAGAAAAGAAATTTAACTAACGACCGGAATCAATGAGGGACAGTTAAAAGTACATACAATCAACCACTGAATTTTAATTTAATTGAGTTTTCAAATCAATTTCAGGGTTGCTACAGGTCAGGGAATTCTGGAAAGTCAGGGAATTTAAAAATGGTCAGGGAAAGTCAGGAAAACCTTCAAAGAGTCAGAGAGTTTTTTTTATTCAAAAAATTATAATTCAACAGTTATAATATTACAAAACTATAATATTATCAGGGATCACAGTCCGTACTCTGTTCTCCTATTTTCTCCCCTTTCTCCTATTATTCTCCAAATCTCCTAAAATCACTTTTTTAAAGAGTTTTATTCCTTTTTTCCCTTTTTATATTCAAAGTTCCGAATAATTTTCCAAGAATTATGAGAAATAGAAGCTTGTGCCATTCAAAAACTTTTTTAATCTTTTCTTAAATTTCTCATAATTTCCAGATTTTCAAACTCTGCGAAAGTCTCCTGAAATCTCTTAAAATCCTCCAGAATCTTTAAAATTGATTTAAAGTCCTTAAAAGTTCTCGAAAATATTTGAGACTGTTCTAGAATCTTCTGGGTTCTCTTACAACAATCTTATAAAATAATATCCCAAAATTTTTCAATATTCTACAACATATACTAGACTCTTTCAGAATCTTTTAAAATTTTCTTCGAAATCTTTTAGAATTTTGCAAAGTTTACAAAAGATTACCCGAAAATTCCATAATCTTCTAGAATCTTCTGGATTCTCCTATGGGTAAAATCTTATGGGTAAAAATAAAAAAATCGACAAAAACGTGCCTTGACAAAATTACACTCTTATTTTAAATAATATCTTGTTTTAAATATAAGGATTTTTTAGTACATGAGTCACAGTACAATATCTGTGTTTACATTTTATCCAAATATTGCTAAAGAAGTTGTAAAATCTTTAAAATATTTGAAAATGTCATCGAGCCCCATGTCCCTGACTAATTTCTAAGTACATATTTAGTAGCCTTTGTGACCTTTAAAGTCATAAATGTATGCTTTTTCAGGATTCACCTTTTCTTTATCATTCCTAAAGGTAGATAAAGAAGTTAATAATCGTTTGAATAATTTCAATTTCATGATACGAATAATTTTTCATGTGTCCCCAGATTTGGATTTCAGGTCCCGGAAGCTGGAATTACAACATTGTCATATCCATATGGGCACTATGCCATAATTTAGTGCTTATTTAGTGCTAATTAATACTGCACAAAAGAAATTTTGTGCCCGGTTATTTTGGGTAAAAACATGTAGTAATGCCAGCTTCAGCTGAAGCCACAACTCCGGTATGCGAAACTCGGAAACTATTAGTTATATCAAACTCTCCTTTCGTTGGTCATCGTATCCAGAGAGACATTTTGTCAAATTTTTAAAACAAAATAGTAGTTTTTCATATTTA
This sequence comes from Euceroptres primus, assembly GCA_037177015.1. NCBI lineage: Eukaryota > Metazoa > Arthropoda > Insecta > Hymenoptera > Figitidae > Euceroptres > Euceroptres primus. The sequence continues at coordinate 12,288 of JBAGKK010510179.1, read as the reverse complement.
AACCATAAAAAAATTTATTTTGATGTAAAAAATGTAATCTACTTATGAGAAACGGTAAAAAATGAAAATGAAATCCGTTATTAACGAATTTCACCAAAATACAAAGACCGTACATCTTTGCAATGTCATCGTATCCTTCACTTTTTTTTTAATAAGTACACTTTTTATAAAGTGAGTTTTACGTGAAAAAATTCTCCGTAAAAAAATACTCCGTTCCTCCTAACGCATAGATTAAACCTTTAAGAAAAGAATTCCTTTCCATTAATTTATTGTCATCGTGTTTTGCGACCACTTATATTATATTCAATGAACTTAGTTGTTCTGTTTGAAAAGAATAATAATATTCAAAACGGTCAACGAAAATAAAAAAATATATTTTTAAGAAAATTCTTATTATTTACTATTTAATGTAAGTACTATGTTATTGATTTATAAAACGTATTGAAATATGAATTTAATTCTATCTTTAGTCAATCCATCTCTTTTAACAGCTGGAAATTTTTAAATAACACCTTGGTTAAAAAACACTAAATACTGAATACATTTCTTAATCTTGTACTCTACTATTTTCTTTATTTTAGACGCAAATTAACAGAAAAAATGTGCTTTGACCAAATTTGAAATATTTTTTTGCCAAAACTTTTATTAGATGAATATTTATTTTTTTATTTTCATCCATATGCAATCTTAAAGAATTCTTAAAAATTCGTTAATATTCTACAAAATAGACTAGAATCTTCCAGAATCTTCGTAAAATCGTCTAAAATCGTCTGAACTCCTCCATGATCTTCCAAAATCTTCTAGAATTCTCAAGAATATTCTAAAATGTACCTGAAGTTTTGAACGTTCAAATGAAAGAACTTTTTTTCTGAATTCAAATCTATCTTAAAATTTGGATCAATCTACAAAATAAAGAGAAATATCATGAGCTTCTTTATCATTACATTAGTTTTTACATAAACCAAAATTTTAGAAAGAAATTTGAGTTTAAAATGAAATGAAATAAAAATTTCGTTCATTTGAACGTTCAGAACTTCAAGCACATTATTCTGCCGTTCAAAGTAAAAAGATACGCAAGTGACTTTGTGGTTTAGGGTTATTCTCTTAAACCTAGCAATGGAAAAGTCGACCTAAGCGACAATGTCACTTATGTATCTTTTTACTTTGGACGGCAGTATTCTGAACTGCATTAGAATTTCCAGGATTCTGCACAATCCTTTAATTCAGAACTCTCTCAAGTGTACAGAAGGCTCTAATAATCTTGAAGAATCTTCTAGAATCTAGACTGTTTTCAGAATCTTTCTAAAATTCTGTAGACTTTTTGAGTCTTCGAAAAAAAAGGTCTGGAAGAGACTAGAAGATTTTAGAACTCTTCTCTCTAAATCTGAATCAGTTAAACTAACTGATATTTAGTTAAACATTCACTGGTATTCAGTTAAAAATTCACTGATTTTCAGTCAAACAAGTTATTGAAATTTCAGTGAACGAAAAATTAGTGAATTTTGACTGAAATTTTAGTTCAATTTTCACTGAATGAATCAGTGAGTGACTTCTTGCTTCTAAATCAGTTATTTTTAACTGATTCAGATTTAAAGAGTTTTGAAGATTTTGGAAGAGTTAGTAAGTCTCTGGGAGATTCTAAAACACTCACAAATCTAGATTGTAGAGAATTTTTTGGGATTTCAAAAGATTTAATGAATCTACAAGTTTTTGGAAATTAAAAAGAAATCCCCTATTTTCCCTAAAATTGAACTACTGAACCACTGTGATCCCTGTATTATACATGTAATAATAATTATAACGGCAGATAACGGTCAGAGAAAATGAAAAATTGGCCAGGGAATTGTGAAATTGGGATTTTGTAGCAACCCTAGCATTGCACTGGCGCATATTTTAGGCCAAAGAAATATTTATTTGAATCAGTGGGATATTTTTTGCTTTAAATATTCAAAAATTTGTCTGGCGAAATAATTTTTTGAATCTATGAATCATTTTTTCTTGTCTTTAAAATACATTTTTTTTCATTAATTAACATTTCTTTGACACAAATAAATATTTATTAGAATCAGTAAATCGCACCTTAAGACCAAAGAAATATTTATTTACATCAAATACTTATTTCTTCTAGTGAATAACATATTTCTCTCTCAATGAATATGTAATAGCATTAAACAAACATTTATTTGCTCTAATTAAAAATAGTTCTTTCATTTGAATAAATATGACTTTGGCACCATTCTGCACTGCCATTCATTTGAGTCAAAGAAATATTCTTTGATTCAGATAATCTTTTTTCTCAGTATATCTAAAAATTTTATTCCTAAAAAATCCCATAAAGGCTCCAAGGTAAAAACCCATCCCTTATTGAATTTAGCCAACAAAACCGGATTTTAAATCGCCCCTTCGAGGAAGACTTTCTAACATGCGCTCAGGTTGCATTCGAGGTTGATCTCGCGAATCTCGACGATCAATTTTATTTTCACCCTATGTAGAGCCGGCACTGAATTGGCCGTGTTTCCAGTGTAATGGCGGCGACCATGCCGAGCAGAGCGCGCCGCGCCCGCTCCTTAAAATTTGCAATTTTTCAAAAAATCGGGTCTTTTTTCGTCTAGTCGATTATTTACCTTCCCAGTGATAAAGCGCCCCAAAAATACGGCCCTACGCATGAGATAAGGTGCGAATTTTACGATAGTGGCTGTGCCTTTTCGTGACAGTGACGAAAAAAAAGAATCATGCACTTTTAGCACGAAGCAAGGAACTCTCCGGATTAATCACGACCCGGGTGCCCTCTAAAAATATAAATTCCTATCGCCACCAAGTAACATGAAGTTTTCCTCAGACTGTAAGTTATTCTCTAATCCTTTTTTTTTTTTTTCTTTTTTTTCTATTTGCAGCCCTTCTGATGCATTGCCACTGATCCGTTTCATAATCGTCAGCAATCGCTCCGTCAGACACAGCTGGTCTCGGTTAACAAAGCTTTCATGAGCTTTTGTCAGACACTAAAAAAGAGTCAGATTTTTGTTTGTCATTCATAAACTATTTATTGAATAATTTTGGACTGAAGGGTGTTTATTGGGATGGAGAACAGTTTTTGGAGTTTTTCTCGGAGTTTTTGGAATTAGGAGTGGATTGCAATTGGAATTCAGAAGTTGAAAATGAAATTTAGAAACTAAATTAGTAAACTGAAAATAGAAACTGAAGTGGAATAAAAGAAAGAAGCTTAGAATGGAATGATTGGAAAATCAAGCTAGAAACTAAATTGGAATCTGAGTCTGTGACTTGAATTTAAAATTAAATGCGTTTTTTAAATTAGAATTATAAATTAAAATTTGGCTCTAGAATCTAGATTGGAATTTAAAAATCAAATTGGAATCCGAATTGGAATTTCAGAATTTCCATTTATTTACAGTTAGAATTTAATTTCAATTTAGGTGTGGATTTAATTTATTAATCTTTAATTTTTGAACTTTAACAAAATTTATTTAGTTTTTTGTTTAATTTTACAAAATTCAGCTCAGAAATTATAATGCAATTTCTAAATTCCAATAATTTATATTTGCATATTTCAATTTAATTGACAAAAGTTTTTACGAGCTTTTATCAGAGAGTGAAGAAGAAAAAAAGAGGCAGATTTGTTTGTAATTCAAAAACAATTCCTTGGATAAGTTTGGATTCAGTTATTGGGATGGGGATCCTTTTTTGAAGTTTGTAATTAGAAATGAATTGGAATTCAGAAGTTGAAAATTGAATTTAAAAAACGGAATTAGTAAATTAGTAAATTGTTAATAGAAACTGAAATGGAAAAAGGAGATTAGAATTGAATAAATTGGAAAATCAAGTTAGAAACTGAATTGAAATCTGAGTCCCTGAGTAGAATTTAAAAAAAAATTGGGACTAGGCTTTAGAAATTAGTTAAAGGGGAATTTAAAAATCAAAATTGAAACCGAATTGGAATTTGAGAATTTCCATTTACAATTATACTTTAAATTCGATTTAGGTTTCAAATCCTGATTCAGAATCTTAAATTATAAAATACAGCTTAGTTTGTAAATGTTTGTTTAATTTTTTTAATTTAACAAAATTATTATTTGTTTAGTTTTTTCTTTAAACTTAAATTCATCTTTAAAATTATAATTCAGTTTCTAAACTCCAATAATTTATTGGGATGGGGATCAGTATTTGGAATTTTTCTCGGATTTTTCGGAATTAAGTAGGAGGAGATTGCAATTAAAAAGAACTGGATTTCCGAAATTGGAAAAAAAATTGAAAAACTAAATTAGTAAATTGAAACTAGAAACTGAAGTGGAATAAAAAAAAAGGAGAGTAGAATTGAATATCAAGTAGAAATCAAGTTACAAACTGAATTGGAATATGAGTCCCTCACTAGAATTTGAAAAATAAATTCGGATTTGGCTTTGGAAAGTAAATTTAAATTTAAAAATCAAATTGGAAACTGAGTTGGAATTTGAGAATGTCCAGACTTTCATTTTAATTTAGGTGTCGAATCCTGATTCAGGATTTTAAATTAGAAACTACATTTAAGTTTGTAAATTTCAGTTTAGTTTTTGAAATTTCGTTTTATGAATTGGAAAATTTATGTAATTTATTTATTTTTTAACTTACTAGTTAACTCTTAAATTTTACTTAGTTTCTAAACTATAATATTTTATATTTGCAAATTTCAATTTAGTTTTTTAATTCTAATTTATAACAAAAGTTTTTACGAGATTTTACCAAAGACTAAAAAAGTCAGATTCGTTGTTCATTCGAAAAAGATTACTTCAGATGATTTTGAATTGAATGGTGTTGGTAGTTTGTGGAATGGGGTTTACTTTTTGAAATGTTTTAAATTGTGAGTGAATTTTGGAATCCAATTACTAAGCTGGGATTCAGGAGTTAAAAAGGAAATTTAAAAACTAAATTACTAAATTGAAATTAGACACTGAATTGTAATTAAAAAGGAGATAAAAATGGAAATAAAAGCTGGGGCGGAAATGAAAAATCAAATTAGAAATTGAAGATACTAAATTAAAATTTTCTTACTTTAATGTAAATTGAAATTGAAAAACTTAATTTTCAAAATCAAATCAGAAACTGACGTAAGTTTAAAGACTGAATTGAAATTTGTCAGCTGAATTAGAATAATTCATTTTTTAAAATAAATAAATAAATTTAGTTTTAAAAAGGTGAGATGAAAGTTTTTAATTAAAATTGGGATTTAGGAATCGAATTATAATTTTTAGAGCATAATTGTAAATTTGAATCAACTGTAAACTAAACTGGAATTTTTAATTTAGGATTCGAGAGCTAAATTGAAAAATTCTAATATTTGAAATTCTTAAATTTCAATTCGATTTCTGATTTACTTTGTATTGAAATTTAGTTTTCGAATCCAATTCATTTCAATTTAGCTTTGAAATTCTGCTTTAATTTCTGAATTTTTATCCAGCTCTTGAATTTCAATTTAGCCCTAATTCCAAAATCTCCAATTATTTTTTCCAAGTACAAGTTTGACTTAATTCTTATGTTTCCATTTGGCTCTCCAATCTCAGATAAAATTTTAATTCTAATTTCATTTTGAAATTTTTATTTTAAATAAATATTTTTTCTTTTTTCAAAAATTCCAGTCTAGCTTTTATTTTGAAAATATCGAGAAAAAAAAGTGGATTGATTAAAGCTTCAAAGTGGAATTCTAAACAAAAATGTTATCTTAGATATTAAAGTTGGTTTAAGAAATTCAAAAAAAAATAAAAACATCAAATACATAGTCCAGTTTCCCAGTAATCAATTAATTACTCTCTTTTATTTAAAAGATAACTCAAAGCAGAAATAAATTACATAATTTTAAACTCATTGGTATTTTTGTTGACTCTCTTATTAATCGGGACTTTTTTATCGTCGTGATAAAAAAAATATTTTAGCCACACAGTCAACCATAAAGATATGATAAGCCCTGACACCATACACATTTCTCGTTTATTCAACAAATTATACTTTTATTTGCATAAATTGAAAACTCTACACTTTTCTTGCTGCACTATAAAAATTTTATACAAAAATAATATTTAATTTTATTTAGGCATTTTACATCTTAATTGAATTTATTTCTGTTTGTTTTCTGAATCTATGTAAGCACTTAACTTAATTGGATTTTAAAATTGAAAGCAATGATGGAATGCTTGAAAAGAAGTTATTGTTAATTTTAATTTCTGAGACTTTTTTCACTAATTACGAAGAAATTGATAAGATGAGCATTGTGAAAGCTTTGTGGTTATCTGCAAAACATTTTACCACTGTTCAATCTTACCGAGCAAATCCAATAAGTGAAATCCATTACTTTAATCCTACGTGAACTACTTTTTTAAACAAATTTTGCACAGATTCTATTTAAGAATGGGATCTTTTGTTTTCATTTGCTTAAAAGGATTTTCTTTAAATGTTTTGTCTAATTTATTTGTTGAAATTCAAGCTTTTATTTATTTTACTCTAATTTAATTTTCTTACGTTTTAGTTTTTCTAAATGTTAATTTAGAAACCATTCATTGTTATAAATCAATTTCAGTTGTCAAACGTAATCCAGATTAAAGAAGAGTTGTATTTAAATTACTAATCTGCAATTCTAAAGTAAATTCTAAACAATTCTAAATTAAAAATCAGCCTTCAGAATAGTTAATTTCGATATGAATAAGAGATATTCAAATTCCTGTTCAGAAACTCCTTTAATAAATTTAGAGGTATTAATTCGCTTTTCAGTCACGAAAATTTGAAATGAAGACCTACATCTGTAAAGTTAATTTTTTTTTCCTACGATGAAGTATTTTAAAAGTATTTTTTATATTATTTAGTTAACCACTAATTTTTATTAATATTATTAATTTTTTCTTAAAATCAAGTTAATTTTTTGTTGTTGAAAGATATCTATTATTAAATCTGAGATTGTGGGAGAAGAGATTCAGTGATTCAGGTATAGAGACAAGGGCAAATCTGATTGAAACTGCTGATTTCCAAATTCGGAAATGCATCTATAAAAGTTAGGATTGCCAAGACGACACACTTTCCTTATTTGTGGCTAAATTATACGAACGCGTTTTTTTCCTTACGGTTACTGGATTTATTCTTCCAGTTGTTAACAACAATGAGAACTTGTCGTTTTCAGTCTTATGTAATTTAATTTTTGCAAATAAGTGTGGGATTATTAATTAAAATGAATTCAATTTGTCATTGAGAAAATAGAATTCAGTTCCGAAACAAATATTAATTCATGCCAGAGAATATTCATTGTTAAATGCTTTTTATTTTTTAATTTTTTATTTAGAGATTAAAATTCATGGTTTTTTAATTTGAGGGCTTGCAAATTTTTGAGACTTTCAAATTGAAAGGACTTTTAATTTTCACGATTAATTTGGGAATGTTTAAAATGAAAGACCCTTTCAAATTATAAACCTTAAATAATGTTTGAATAGACCATTTAAATTTTTTTTGAAACTCATCCAATAAACCAAGTAGAGTTTTCTACAATCACAAACCTTTGTTTGTATCTTTATATGCATTCGTTTATCGCGTGGTACAAAGCTAATTGCATATTGGATGACGCAGCAAAATTTGAGGACGTTTATAAAGTTCGTTTTAACACGGAAGCGTTCTTTCAAGTTTGAAGAATCGAAATAAATCAAATGAAAACAAATGAAAAATCTTGAAGTATAAAGTGAAAAACCACCAGTTAACGACAGACGTTTCGTTTCTCGTCTTATGTAATTAATATTTCTTGTTCTGTAATCGTAAAAAAGAAGATATAGGACTTGTTGTTTTCAAGGTTCCGATCATAGCCTTTGTGGAAGTGAATTCTCGATCTGCAATCTAGATTATCAATTATCAATATAATTTCGCGCCTGATTACACTTGCTAAGAAGCGAAGAAATTTTAAATTTAAGTAATTCTACTGATAAAATGAATACAGTAAAGTCTTCTGAGTTGGAGAACTTTTCTTTTGTTGTTATTTATGGATACTTTTGTTGTAAGCAATTTATCTAGTTTTAATTTTTTTATTTCAGGAGGAACCTGTTACTCTTTCTACTCTAAATGAAGGAGAACTAAGGGCATTATTGGACGAAGCCATAACTTACAAACGTCCTAAGGATCGCGAAGGAAAATCCGATCTATTTAAGGTATTATCGATTTTTATTGGATTTCTTTTTTTTTTCGATGACTTTTTAATTACATTGCAGATGGCTTCTATTCCTCCAAGCCCTATTATTCTTAAAATCCTCCAAAATCCCTTTACCTGAGAATTTTATTCCTTTTTTTTATTCTAAGTTCTGATTATAATTTTCCAAGAATTATAAAACTTTCTAAACTCTTACATAACAGGTTGAAAGCTTCTAGGTTTCTCCAGAATCTTTTAGAATGCTCCGAAATCTACAAAAGACTCCTAAAATCCTCTAAAATCTTGAAAACTTATCTGTTAAAGTTCTTCAAAAAATTCTACATATTATACTGTTCCCTAGTCTTCCAGAATCCCTCAGACTCTCAAAATTCTCCAGATTCTTCTAAAATCTTCCAAATTTTTCAAACGTTTTTCCAAACCTGTTAGAATTCTCTAGAATTTTAGTCTGATTCATAATCTTCCAGACTCTCTTCTTAATCTTCGAAATTTTTTAAAAACCTGTTAAAATTTTTCAAAATATTCTAGACTGTTTCAGAATCTTCTAAAATCATCTGAACTCTTCCATAACATTGTAGAATCTTCTAGACGATTTCAAAATTTTACAAAATGTTTTAGAATCCTCCAAAATCTACAAAAAACTTACGGAACTTTCTCAACTCCTTTGGAATCTTCAAAACTGATCTGCAATCTGTAAAAAATTTCCAAAATATTCGAAATTGTCCTAAAATCTTCTACAATCATCTAGATTCTTTTGGATTCTTCCATAATCTTTTAGAATCTTCTAATATTCTGCAAACTATACTAAACTGTTCCAGAATACTGAAGAATATTCTAAACAAGACAATTCTGCAGAATCACTTAGAACCCTCTGAAAATTTACAAAGCGCTTCCTAAATTTTCTCCAATCCTTTAAGATCTTTAAAACTTATCAGAAATCTGTAAAAATTCTCCAAAATATTCGAAATTGTTCTATACGGAGAAAACTGGCCGGGGGAACTATTCAAATTTTACACCGGAATGGTTCCCGTCGTCCTCGAAAAATAAACGAAAACCGGAATGATCCCTGTATAAGCGAGAACGATTGCGGTCTGCACGGGAATCACTCCGGTGAAACTGGGAATCTCTACCAATAGCACGGTGACCTCTCCCGCTTAGCCCGGGAGTCATTCACATTTGAGCGTTCCCGCGCCACACTGGAGTGATTCCCGGCCAGTTTTCCCCGTGTACAATCATCTAGATTTTTCTGGATTCTTCCATAATCTTTTCGAATCTTCTGTGTTCTCTTATAATGATCGTATAAAAACTTAAAGAGTATCCCGAAATTCTCTAATGTTCTACAAATTATACTAGACTGTTCCAGAATTTTCTATAATCCTCAAGAACATTCTGAACTCCAGAATTCTGCGGAATCAGTTAAAACCCTCTAAAATCTACAAAAGGCTCTTATAATCTTGAAGAATCTTCTAGACTATTTTCAGAATCTTCCTAAAAATTTGTAGACGTTATGAAAGTCTTCAAAAAAAAATCTGAAAGTGACTAGAAGATTTTAGAAGTTTATGGCAGAATTAATTAAAAAGATTTTAAAGATTCTAAAAGATTTTGAAACAGTGTAGAGTATTTTTGAAAATTATAATATTTTGGGGGGTTTATTGCGCCCCGGTATACAGCTTCCAGGAATTTTTGTCATGGGTGAGGGGTCCAAGGGGGCGAGAAAGCTGAGCTCGGAGCTCAGCTTAGTTGCTCAAGTACCGTAGCAACAAAGTGCGCAATAGTGACGCAGTAGTCTAAGCGGAGAATTCCGACGGTTCGCATCAGTTCGTTTTCAGAGTTTTGGTTATGCGTTATATATAATAATTCATAAATAATAACTAAATAAAACTTAACAGTAATTTAAAATTTAAATTAAACTTATATTTAAAAAATATTTTTTACTCGTGGCAAAAATGAAACAGAAATAGTTCATACGGCCCTGACTTGTTTACGTTTGAGAGACCCCGGTTTACCCGAAGGCCATTCAGGAGATCCCTGAAACCCGCAATATTCCAGAAGTTTCTAAAAGGTTGTTGAAAAGTTCATCAGAAGTTTTTTGTGCAGGATTTTAGAAAATTCTAGAGTTCCAAGGATTCAAAAAGTCTAGAAATTTTTGGAGTATTTTATCAGATTCTAGACAGGAATCTAAGATTTTGGAGAATTTTTTAAGATACTGGAGAACTGCAGCAGACTCATTTCGTGAATTTGTTTTGTGGAAAATTAAAAAATTCAATTTTATAACTCATAATAATTCAGAAAATATTTTTTCCCCTTTTTCTTTTCAAATGTCAATGAAGTTTAACATCTAGAGATGATATAAAAATTTTGCATTTTTTATTATTTATTGACTCCCTTGGTATTTTAAAACAAAAGAAAATTTAAAAAAACTTTAAAAAAAATAAATCCCCTATATTCTCTAAAATTTAACTACTGAATCGTTGTGATCCCTGAAACTCTAAAATCACTGAGAAAGCTAAAAATTAAAAGTTGAATCCTGGAATTTTTAAATCATTATTAAATATTAAATTAAATTAAATTATTAAATCATAAATCATTATGAATGGGATTAAGGGCCTTCCTCAATATGGGCAGTTGACAACAATACAGATTACAGCTAAACAGATTAAATTTTGGTCTAAATCAGAATTTTTTGGTCTAATTTTTTTACATGTAATCTATAGGCAATTTTCTCGGTTCGTACAGAGCACTTTTCCGGAAAACTTTGATTGTTTGTTTAAAAAAAGCTCAAAACTTCGCATGCGACAATCGCATGTATGCACATGGAAGCTATTTAAGATTCTAAATGAGCCAGCAACTAAGTAGGTTTTCTTCTTTTTAGATGCGTCTGGTAAGAGTGATAAGAAAGTTCACGAATTACCTTCTTTTTCCTAACTTACCAACTAAGTTATAACTTATAATAAAGTATAATTGCAAAATGAGAGCAAAGATATTCAATGTTTTAAATACGAAGCGAGTATTACGTATTACGAATAAAAATTAATAATAAAATATGGAAACGGTACATTGCAAAAATTTATATCTTAAAAATCTTTCTAAAACCTTCCTAAAGAATTTAGCTGGGTTCACTTTGTTTACAAATTTGTCTTGAATACATGGACAAAAAATAAATTCAATTTTTCTCACTATTAGAAAGTATAAATTAAAAATAAATATTAATATTATTATGTCGACTCTTAAATTATTGAATTCCAGGAAAAGGGACACGGTATGTGGGTAATTGTCAAATTGAAGGCGAACTTGAAGTTCCAGTAATATAACATTAAATTAGAAAGTCGTACTGATTTTTTTTTAATTTAATAAATACTTATTATCATGCTCTATAAAATGGCCAGTTCTTTTTTTTTCATGTCTGTTCCTATTTACTTTAATTTAATACAAGAACACCCCAAACATCATTACCAGATGAATGCAAGTTTAATTTGTGTACATTTTTCAAGCCAAATAAATAATATTCTAAAAACCTTAAAGTCTGTCCCTCGATTTTTGTCATTTCAGTCGTCATTACCGTCCGTCTTTTTTTTTTCTAGTAAAATATTGTAGTTACAGTTGAGTGATAAATACATAAATATTAAGCGTATCGTTTAATACAAGATTCTATAAAATTAAGCTTTATATATTAACTCTTTTTTTTGTGAATCCGATATTAAAACTGAAAAGTGCATTTTGACAACAAAAACGTCATTCCCGTTACGTGCGTTAAAAACCAGTTTCGGAGTGAAAAAAAAATTATAAAAATTATTCCGTTACTTGCTCAGCAGTGTTTTCTTTCATAAGTAGATGATCTTTTATGATTAAAATCTGTTTTTTTAAATAAATATTAAAAAAGGCTAAACTTGATCATTTTTCTCGCATCATTCCCGTACGGCGTACGGCGTACACGGAGAAAATGCTGAAGCACTGAGTGCTTTTCTCTACACGACTGGTTCGTTTATAGAAAAAAAAAATTTTCATACACTACTGGTGGGTGTATCGACACGAGCCAGTCGTTTATCGAGAGCTACACGAATGTCGATAGAACAGTGAGTAGTGCAATCTACGCTACTCATTGCTTCATGATACACTACTGAGTCGTG
>JBAGKK010510168.1:0-14048 GCA_037177015.1 Euceroptres primus | reverse complement strand
GATAACGGAGCGCGAAGCGCGACGGCCACTCCGCGCGCCCTAGGCGCGCTGAAACTTGCGAGCGCAGCGAGCCGCGCCCCCGAAGGGAGCCCGGGCAGATTTTTATGTACGGAAGCAATGTAATTTTGTTTGCCATTAATTTTTCTCAATTCGCGTCGCCATTTAGTTCCGGAAGTTTTTCGAATATTATTATCGCAAATCATCCTCTTTTTACCATCGGTAGAAATATACAGCCGTCGGTGAATCACACAGAAACGCGTATAAGTATTTCCGGTTTCAGGTTTTACTCCACAAAAGAGTTTGCCATAAATCCGTTGTTTTTTTTTTTCATTTTTAAATTAAAACCGTCCGGCTGTGACGAATTTTTTGTTAGTTGAAATAAGAACGCCAGTCTGGCATTACGAATAGTGACAGAATGGGGGAAAGGAAGATGAAGTGAAGAGATTCCGAATGGGATAACATAAAGTGAAAAGGCATGTCGAACGATTTTTGCATGAGAGCTTGTACAAATCTTTCTACATTCTAGCTAGAACGCCTAGGAATTTGTCTCTGATTGAGAATTTGAATTCCTGCAAATCGGAAAGTCGATCAATTCAGAAAAAATTTATAAAAATTATAAAAATTATAAAAATTTATAAAAAGTGATGATTTAATCATTTTATGCCATGATCTTCTTTCCACAGACAAAAGTCACTTCTTGGGTGAATGCTTGTCAAAGATGGAGTACATATTAAACATTGGTCCAGAAATAAATATTAAATATTTGGTCCAGAAACCTTCTTATTCAGAACATGCAAATATTTCATGAAAATTCCAAAAAATGCATGATCTCTTCTAAAGGGAGGATTAAAAGTTAATGCCTAATTCTAAATGGAAAATAGTATCCTGTTTGTGCCCAAGGAATGTTAAATCATAAACTATAAAGGGTGGAATGTATAGTCTTATCGGTTCGCAATACTATAAAGGTACATCATGAAAAAAGGTAGAGTGCTGTAATGGGTTTATGCAGGCAATTAATCCGTGACGGTACTCACCTGGTCAGCCATATTGTAGCCGTCGTGATGGTATGACGTCTGGTGGTGCTGCGGTACGCTCAGAGACAAGTCGAGGTTGTCACTTCTCTGAAAAAAAAAAGAATACCAATTAAATGTCTTTTTATCTTAACCACATTCTATCGAAGTTGAATTTTATCGTTCAAGATTCATTTATCATAATTAAAAATCCTTTAAAAATGTGTCGAAGATGGTGGAGAACAAATATGAACCATATACAAGTAAAAATGCTCAAATTCATTGTATCACTTTTCATAGCAAAAGAAAAACTTTAATTTAACACCAGATTCAGTGTTGAAATAACGCTTTACTTTTTCCTGTGATTTTACATTATTGTTTGTTACCAAAAACTGTACATACAAAAAATTCGCCATAATCATTTTACCTATAAGTAATTTTTCCTAATTTTCAATATTTTTGTTTTACAAAAAATGTCGCACTAAATCAGTAGGTATCAATTTAATAAAAAACTGGATCAACTTGTTTCGAAATTCCGAATTGGCAACAAAATATTGCAACTTGTCATTTGTTTTCAACAATTTGATACCTTCAGGTTTTCTGTGGATTTGATTTTGCGAATTTTTACTCCAGCTTATTATGCAGATTGCGGAAGTTTTATTGTGCATTAAGTTATTTACTGTTGATTATAATTATTCCTTACATATTTCAAACAATTACTTATTGTTTGATTAATCAAATTAGTCGTTCATTGTTTAAGATATGAATTCAATCAGTTCTTTCTTGTTAAATTAATTAAATTGCTTTTATATTGTCTAAGTAATTAAAGAATCAATGTTCCGTTCACTTTAAAATACGATTAATTACGGTAAATTACAGCAATTACGATTGCTGCTGCAATTGCTGAACAGCAATTGCAGTTCAGTCTTATCTGCTCAATTAATGGTTCTCCCACCTATGAATAAATAAATGCCTACCCAGATTTCTAAATTGATACAGCCTTAAAAAGTAAATTTACAAATATAAAATAAAAGCAAAATGCTGAATTTATCATTAATATAAAAGATAAACAGCTCAATTAAAATAAATTCTGGCTACACTTTCACAAGTAGTTGGTAATAGTAAAGAGATTAATTAATTAATACCAAAAAGTTCGAAAACTCGTTTGGCAACATGCTCTGACAAATGATGGATATAAATCGATCGAGAAGAGATTAGCGTCAGGAACATTTTCTTTCGAAGCGTGCCGTTGATTCTAGGTTTTTTTTATTTATTTTTATTTTCATTGTATAAGGCCACGAAGGGAAAGAAATCGCCATCATTTGTTCACCTGCCAATCGAGATCACGGCAGGTTTAGAACACTATAAGTTAATCGTTTCTTTCCCACGACTGGGGAAACGAGTCGCAATAGCTCGTTTTATTATATCTTCGATAACGGGTTCTAATGACTTTATCGATCGTTAAATCGTGTATCCACACAGGTAATCGTGTCAGCCGTCAGCAGATATAAAAAAGGACTATGCGAAAACTTGAGATGATCGAGTGCATTCGAGGGAGATGGATAGATGCAATACAATGTGTTATAATGTTATAATATTATAATAACGCGTTTATACTCGATGAGCGGTCACGTGGTAATAACTCGATAGTTGAAGTGTTTTGTAACAAGACTATTAAATAAGAAAATTCTAAGACATTGCAAAGAAATTGTTTTTACAGAACAGTATATAATTATGTGTTTGGTGCAATTGCCTCGTTCTATCCAATAGTTCTTTAGTCATTTATCTAATTATATTTTTGTAGACTTAAGTGTCATAATACTTTTTAAAGAAGTATTGATATACTCCAATTGATTCATGTGCTTGAAGTTCTGAACGTTCAAATGAACGAAATTTTTGTTTGAATTTATTTTAAACTCAAATTTGTTCTAAAATATTGGTTTATTAATATAGAGACTAATGCAATGATAAAGAAGTTCATGATATTTCTATTTATTTTGTAGATTGAACGATATTTAAGATAAAGAGTTAAGAAAGAAAGTTCGTTCCTTTGAACGTTCAAAACTTCAGGTACATGCATAATTTATTGTGTCTTGGGATCAAAGCATACACTGTAAAAAAATTTGGAAATTTTGAAGACTTAATAGTATGAAATTTTTCCGAAAAAGGTCGGATATACGTTTTTCCGAGCAAAATTGGTAATTTCTCCGAGAATATTGGAAAATTTTCCGAATATATTTAGTTAATTTCAGAAAAGTTAAGAAATATTTCGTAAAGCTTAGTAGATTGTATAAATAAATCTCCAATTACAATTCGGAATTATTTCCAAATGCATTAGGAAAAATTTCAAAATGTTCGGGTTATAAGCTGGCAAATTTTTTTCGGAAAAATTTCCGAAAATTTTTTTACAGTGTACCCTCATTTTTGAACTCCATTTTTATAATTTTAGATAAACGTTTTTAACTATTAATTACAAAATTCTATAGTATAGGTTCTTTCATCCTCAGGAATTACGAAAAATATTATTTTGAATAAAATAATAAAAGAGGCACTGGAAAAGATTCATATTAATGACATTTTTTCAGTACTATTGTAGATAGTACTCTAGTAGTAATTACTGCAAATATTTGTTTACTTTTGAATAAAATGTGAACAAGGGATACAAATGTTTAAAGGCACTAAAAGTTTGGAGCAAAAGTATTTCACAAGTTGTGAAGTAAAAGGACTTTTTACAATGTTGAAGCTGAATAATTTATGGAGCAAATTTGGGACTTAAAACAATTGCAATTCTTAATTAGAATTCAAGAAAGTCAGTATCCAATTAAAACTTCAACTACATTTCCAGTGTTATTTAGCCTTTCATTATCCAAAGGAAGTTGTGACAATTTATCAACCCTTTTGAGTCCTCGAGTTACACTCAATGAGGTCTCTTGAGGTGTAGCACTTCAACGAAGCTGCAACCACAGCTGCGCACACTACAGTTAAGTCTATTGACTTGTAGCACTGTTTACACAAAGTGCCTTTAGCTTGAGTAGAAAAAAAGTATTAAAAAAGAGAAAATAAAAAGAAATAGTAAAAAGTAGAGGGGGAGGTGTGAATAAGTCCCAGGCACCTTCAACTTTGCACAGTATCTTCTAATTTACATTGTACTCACGCATATACATGTATCGTGTATTTTGCTGCAAACACGGTGTCCAGTAAATAATCGAGTAATCGAAACCCGAATACCTTTATGCAACAAGCTTGCGTCGAGTGTCGATTGTGATCAACTACAAATAGAAAAAGACTCGTGAGCTGCATTATAAGGTCTATCACGTGACCAAACTGCATCCAGATCCAATCTTATTTTTTGTCGCGCGTTAATTGAATGACTACCAGGAATAAAGTGGCAGCTGCCAGCCTTGAGACGAAGGGAGGACCTTTAATTATATGATGTGGAATTGGTTTAAAAAAAATAAACACAAGAGAAAATCGCAACAGAAATTAAGCGTTTACAAGACGTTTTTATAATGAAGATTAAATTTAATCGATACGCGACTTCTTTAAGTCGTACACTGTAAGTACACTTATAAGTTTGATGAAATCGACATATTTTTTCTCCTTCAATTAAATTATTGCAGCTGTTTCTGGACGGTTTATTACCTTGTCAACTAAAATTTTCATCCATCTATTTGTATTAATAATTTAACCTCAATTGTACCTGTCACTGTCGTTATTGCAGAAATATGAGAAATATCTTATTAATAAACATGCACGTACTCGTTTCGTTAGCAATTAATGTCCATTTACTGACGGCTTTATGAATCGTTTATAAAATCGTGCTCACTCGAAAAATATGCGATAAACAGGAACAGTAATGTTCCCATTTCAAAAATGTTAATTTGCAAACAAATTTCAAAGGCTACAGAATTAAAACAAAAATGTGATTCAAGTACTTTCTCATTTCTATGTAACTGATTCACAGAAGAATTCGCTGAATTGCATTTAGTTTTGTCTGATTGTGCACAAGACTGACATAATAAATATGATTGCATAATATATTAAAGGTTTTAAAATATACTGAGATATTCTGTGTTGTAATTGTGAATGTAGGTCGAGGAATAAACAAGGAAATGTAGTTTCTCTTGATAATAATCACATTGGTAAATAAAAATTACTGTCAAGATATTATAAAAAAATATTTAACCATTTCAATAAACATTTATTGAAATCATTATAATTATTTATTATATTATATACATTACTTAAGAAAATTTGTTTCAGGTTTATGAAATATTGAGACCAAGAAAACAATTTTGGACATAGAAATAAATAAAGAATTAAAACATTAATTTTGAATTTGAGTTTTGACTTTTTTTAGTCTGTGTATCTTCCTGATTTGATAAATTGAATTATATACTCTGATTCAACTACTTTGTGAATCATTGCCCAACGATCAACGTGTTTTAGTAATACTTTCTCGCTTCGGCTTCATTGTGAAATCGTTTTCTCCGCTCCAATTCCGTTTTCGCAAGCAAAGTCGCGCAATCTATCGGCATAAGAAGTTTAAAAAACGTGTCGAGCTCTTCGCATATAACCAAAAGTATAAGTTCCATTGTTCTGGATCACGTCCAGTTCCAGTCAACTTTTTTATGAAACTTAAATGAAAATATTTATTTTAAAAACCTCATAACCATAAAAAGTATATACACACAATAAATGAATAAGAATAAGGTTTTTTTTACTATTAACTAAAGAATTATTATTCTTTTGCTATTGGAAAAAAATTCTTTCTACTCTTTAGGAAAAGATTCATTGTTCTTACTTTTAAAATATTTTTATTTCTTTGTTTTACTACATAGTCCATACTTTATTACACTTTTTTACAGCTTCATTTATATTCCTTTTTTTTAATAAGTCTTTGTCAAGCTAAATATCTCACAATTGTTTCATGTCCATTGCAACATAACAGTAGTTTTTTTTCTCCAAACGACACAAATCGGCTGATTATTATCCATTGAATGGATTTTCTTTGAATGCCAAACATGAATGCTGAAAAGGTTGTGTGTTTAAGAAAATAACTGCATGCAAATGCAAATACGTAATTCAAGGACATAACTGAAAATGTCACAGTCTTAAAACCACTTCTATAAATTTTTCATGGCAGGATGCAAAATATTTCAGTTTCGCAATTCCACCTTTTTAACTCTCACATACTCCTTTCCTCTTTCATTTATGTAAATGAAATTTATTGTAGGTACATGGTCATTAAAATTATACTTTAATTTACGTCTACATTAAATTCAATTTACATCCGTGCAAAACAACTTCCATTTACTACATTAAAATATAGGACATTAACGTAGAAGTAATTTATTATCGTATGCTACTTAGCATTTATTATCTACAATTTCAACTGCTTAAATTTCATTTTTTTCCTTGGAAAATTTGTTTACACTAGAAGGAAATCCGAATACTTAATCCCAAATAAAAATCTTCAAACTTTAAAATAAATGAGATTTTAAAATAAATGAAACTTTAAAATAACTGAAATTTTAAAATAAATTAAAGAGGAAAAAACTCGGTTTAATATTTGCACTAATTATAAATTCCCTTGACTCTGGAGAAAATAATTTTTTTTTCAGACTCGCAATTGTGAAACATGAAAATATAAATTTCCTGTGAATAATTAGGCATTCGCAAAGGGAGAGACAATAAAGATTACATGAGAATTATACGCTCAACAGTAAATTACTCTTTGGCATCATAAAAGGTTCTTTCAGAACTATAATTTAATCCCCTCTCCTCTTCAATCCGTTTTTTCACCCATTTATAATTGCTTTGTACGATCTTTTCAGCCGTTTTTTAACTCTCCTCTCTATTTTCTAGCCTTACCGTTACTCATTTTCTTAAATAGCAGAATTAAGGGACGTCTGATTTATATAAATCGCCCCCACCCTCCCCTTCACTTTATTTTATAATGGCCCCCATTACTTTAAGAGACCAATTCTTGCTAAATGAAATACGGAACCGCGGTCAAGAGAAGAGAATTCCCCTTTACTCCCTTCACAATAACCCCGGAAATTTGAATTATTCATGGGGAATTCCATGCCAGGCTCGAAGAAAGAAAATTATTCATTTTATTGATTTTTTCCTGATTTATAATGTGCATTACTCATAGAAAGAAAAATTCAACTATTAAATACGCAGATTGAATAACAGTTTTTGAATTTTTGAATATTCAATTTCGAAATTCGAAGTAGGAAGATTTTTCAAAATTTCTTTATGTAAAAGGAAATTTTTTAACCACGCAGGGATCACAACGGTTGAGTTCAATTTTAGGGGAAATAGGGGGATACATTTTCGAAAAAACGGTATTTTTTAAAAAACGAGGAAATTTTTTTAATTAAAAACACCAGGAGAGTGAATAAATCTTAATACATGGAATGTTTATAGAAGCAGGAAAAAAAAATACCAAAATTAATTTCAATGCATTTTGAAAGAGGCAGCAATACATTTCTTAGAAAAAATTAGTTTGGGTCAAAATTATTTGGAACATTCTCTACCATTTTGTTTGTTGAATTTTATTAAGAATAATTTGTGTATGATTTGTTAAGTAACAAAATTTTGTACAGTCTATAATTTCTAAACAAATTATTTTTAATAAAATTCAGCTAACAGAATAATTGTAGAGGATATTTCAATGAACAAAATGAGCTATTGTTCATTGAAATTGGATAAAAATTACGAATGTCTAATAAGATTATAGAAAAAACACAAAAACCAAATAATTATTATTAGACAAATAATTTTGAATCAAAATAATTTTTTCTAAGAAATGTTTTGCTGCCTATTCCAAAATGCATTGACATTAATTTTTATTATTTTTTACCTGCTTCTATAAACCGTTCTTTAGATTGAGGTTATGTCAATTAAAGGGTCGAGCATCCTTAAACTATAATTTTTTTCCTAACTGGAAAAAAACAAATATAATTTTTTAATAATAGATTTGAAAATTTTACGTTTACAGCACAAAAATGAATTTATTGTTAAACTATAAAAAAAGTAGTTGAAACGGTTTTTAAATTTGAGTAAATTTGCTGAAATAATGAGTGAACAGAGCATTGCAAACACAGTAAAAAAGAAGACTTAAAATTGTTACACCTTAAAATTGTTTGTATTATAAATACAGTAAAATTTATCTGGATTTAGGCAAAATTTAATCTGAATTTAAGACTCAATTCTGAAATTTAGGTCAAGTGATATTAAATTTAGACCAATATTGCTTAAATTAAAACAAAATTTTACTGAATTTAATTCAAAACATTTTAAGGTGTAACAATTTTAAGTATTCTTTTTTACTGTGTAATAAAGTAAATAAAAAGTTTTTTAAATAGCGATAAAAAATTTTAAACCATATTCAAAACTTTACTTTTAAATGATAAAAAAAGTAAATTATTGATAGTTGACAGAAATCGCCATTTTTGAAAGTAATTCAATTTTTCCTTGAAAAAAAACTTGAAAAACTTTTAAAAACTTCGAAAAAAAGGGGGAAAATCTAAATTAAAGGGATTTTAGGGTATTTTGAGAAAAATATGGGAAAAGGGAATAGGGAGAAAAAAGTAGAATAGGGGACTGACTGTGATCCCTGTAAGTATAAATATACACTTGAAATGAGTATTAAATAAGAATCATGAATCATACTGAAACTTTTTAAATATTTTTTTTTACACAGAAAGAAACGTAAGTTCAAGATGAACCAAAAAAAGTTGAAAATGATCTGCAAAAAATTGACTATCATAAGACCCTCATTTGGTCCAAAATGAAACGAAAAACGGTTCAATATGAACCAAATCAGATTCTTATCATATTTAATTTTCATTCCAAATCATTTTGAACTTTTTTTTGGTTCATCTTGAACTCGCTTTTTTTCTGTGAGAGTAAATTAGTAAACTGAGCGGTTTCTTTTCTCGAATTAAGAATGGCATCCTCATTCGAAGGAAAAAGGATAAAAAGAAGAGGGAATAAGGATAACATTTTTAAGAAATTAGAGAAAAATGAGCGAAGATGAGGATAAGAAAGAAGAAAGGATACTTTTGAGATTTTTGAGTTATGAGTTGCCTCTATGTCGATTTGTACTTACGGAATCCCCATTATAGAGACGCAAGGGAGTAAATATACGAACCTCACTCGAATTACCGCAATTACGCACAAATTACCGTCTCCATTTCAGTTATATTGCATCGCTGGACAGATATATTCCCTTCTTTCCTCTCTCAACTTTCCTCCTCCCCCGGTTCCTTTTTACCCCCCGAGATCCACAGTTTCCTCAAGCAAAAGTACACATTACCAGTAACTATGCTCATGCGAAGAATCGTAAAGAACAAAGACACAGAAGATATACTTCTCAGGACCCTCTAAGTAGGGGGGAAAAAAAGAAGAAAATTGAAGTAGATAATGCCTCTGCTGTGTATTGTGGTTAACTATACGCCAAAAAAATTATTTTTTTTTAACTCTCACAGTGCCAATTTTCTTATTTTTGCCAAAAAATGTTTCATGACTTACAAGTAAATTAGTTTGGTTCCACTTATGGTCTGTAATAAAGAATAATGTTTCGAAGGGCAAAGAAAATTATAAACTATTGCAAAACGAAGAGATTATTTGAAGTTTTTCTGCGCTTGTATACAATTTTACTTGATTTTAATTACGATTACTAAGTTCTTATAATTTTCATAATAAATATAAAATGTACTATATTTTATAAAAAATGTTTTATATAAAAATTTTATATAAAAATGCAGCGTGATATAAAAATGTGCTACAATTAATTGTACACAATTTTATGATTGATGGAAAATAATAGTGATGAATAATGTGAAAAATTAATTCACAAAATGATAATTTGTAATCTATTAATTAATTTTCCACAAAATTGCAAAACCCCACAAATGATTTTTACATTTCTGGTATCCATAAGTTATTTCCAACAAGATATAGCCTGCAAGTTATTACCCCGAAGTACATGTACAAGTTGTAACTTGGGAAGCTGTAATTTATATGGTGTAACGAAGTTGTGAGCGACGGATTGCCATTTGAAATCGCTTATCTCTCAATACTTTCGCGCAATTCAAATGCTATTCATCAATTTCTCGGTTCCCTACTTCAAGCTATCATTTTCTCACTGCAAAACACAGCAAGTGGAGGAGAAACGTCAGATAAGAGAATTTACGTAATTTGAAAGTTATACTTATCTTAAAGATTTTAAATAATCACGAGAGGTGTAAAATTCTAAATGTCTGATGGAAAAGACATGTTTCTAGAAAATCTTATCACAGTATTTCTCTTTTACTCTTGATTTATTTTAACTGAATTTAATTGGATCTAATTGAATCGACTTGCATTTTTATTGAAGGAAAATATTTTCTAAGCATTGCACACTCAAGTAAGGTATTTTGCATTTAAAATTTATACATTAAAATAAATTTATTCTGTTATAATGGATGACTAAGTCTTTGCAGGAAGGATCAAATTTCAAGTCAAGACACATAACTCTTAAACGAGCACAATAAAAAGCAGTTGCAATTTACATCTTGACATAATCTCTAATTTCTGTCTTCATGTAGCCATTTCCTTATTGCTGCCCGGCTTCCTCTCTGTTACATAACTACACTAAACTACTCTTTCATTGTCCAAGATTTGTGTTTATTGTTACCAGCTATCAAATTTGAATTATATTCAACTAAAGTTTTTCTAATCATTAATTTAAGTGACATAATTTACTGCATCATCATATTGATCAACTTTTGATTTGGGGCAAGCTTTATCACAAGTGATTTAATTCATTTTTAAAATCTTTTTCTTATAAAATTATTATTTCAAAGTTTATAATAAAGTTAAAATTTATAATAAATTCATTTAAAATTAAAATTTATAGTAAATTCATTTAAAATTAAAATTTATAATAAATTAATTTTAATTTAAAGTTAAAATTTACAATAAATTAGTTTAGTAAATTTATAGATAAATTTTTAGGTAAATTTACAGTTATTGCAGAATAATCTCCAGTAAATTTAACAGATTTTTATTTATTTTTCAAGTTTGACGGTTTTTATAATCTTTCTATTTAAATTATAAAAAAATTATGAAAAACCATTCTTAATTTTGAATGATTCAATAAATAAGGAGGAATTCTAAATGAGAATCCCTGCTGCCAATATTAATCGACATCTGAAGCCTGTCAATGGTTCTGTTTCTTGCTAAATGGCTTCATTTCTGTGTTAACCCATTCAGGCCTGACTTTTTTTATGAGGAGAAAAAAAACTTTTTTGCATTTAATAACTATTTCAGGGACCAAAGTGAAGCAAAAAACAACTTTAGAAAATCGAGGTTTTTGACGATTCTGATTTTTTTTCGAAATCTAATCATAAGTATCATAAAAGATCGGTAATTTACTGAGGAAATAGAAAAATATTTGCTCATAAAATGTAATATGAACAAATAAAAGAGAAATTGATAAAAAACCACAAAAATTTTACAGGAACTGAAGTTCCCATTGGTCCTGAAAGGGTTCAACAAAACTCATAAATAAATGTAGAGATCATTACACTGTAAAAAATTGTTCGGAAATTTTTCTGAAAAATGTTT
Source organism: Euceroptres primus (assembly GCA_037177015.1). NCBI lineage: Eukaryota > Metazoa > Arthropoda > Insecta > Hymenoptera > Figitidae > Euceroptres > Euceroptres primus. The sequence continues at coordinate 2,415 of JBAGKK010510168.1, read as the reverse complement.
GCCCAGCTTATAACCCGAACATTTTGAAAATTTTTATAATGCATTCGGAAATAATTCCGAATTTTTGTTCGAGATTTATTTATACAATCTCCTAACCTTTACGAAATATTTTCTAACTTTTCGGAAATTAACTAATACATTCGGAAAATTTTCCAATATTCTCGGAAAAATTACCCATTATGCTCGGAAAAACGTATATCCGACCTTTTTCGTTAAAATTTCATACTATTTAGTCTTAAAAAATTTCCATAATTTTTTACAGTGTATCATGGCGTAAAATTAAAACAGATTCTTAGAATTTCATCAAAATTTTAAGGGATCATCCCACTTTAGACGCCCAAAAAAAGGCTATTTTTGCGAATTTTTCAAGCTATTTCTATTATATATATTTAATAGAAATAGCTTGAAAAATTCGTAAAAATAGCCTTTTTTCGGGCGACTAGAGTGGGATGATCCCTTAAATAACCCTGATGAATTGTATTATTAGTGTTATATTATTATATATAATATAATATTATATTATATATAATTATATATGAATTATATTATTATAGTAAATACCAGTTCGTAAACACCACTTATTATAGTAAATACCATTCAACTAGAAGATTTAAAATTTAGTGCAGATTCGAACCCATTTAGTATGGAACGGAATCAACGCAGACTTCAGATGTCGGTAAGAAGAATCTACAATTTCATTCCATTAATCGTACATTGATTTAGCAATAATATCTTGTGAACTAGAAATGGAGAGCATAAGCAGAATTATTGGTGAACGTAATAAGAGCACCAGAAAGGTCGATGATGCCGGAAGTGGAAAGTATTCGATCACGAAGGAACGTGAGGCATCGCGAATTCGATTCCAGAAATGCAACGGGTTTCGCGGTCGTTGTTAGTTTCGTGTTAGGTATTTCATGCGTTTGTGTTGCCCCTACCTTCCTGCACGATTTCCCTAATCGTTCGCAGGAACGTAGGAACAACGGGAACGGAACGAGAGCAATTCCGTCGCCACAGTGCATGGTATCAACCAACATAACAAGAATTCGAATTCCGTCGATATACATAAATTTCTCTCATCTCGAATGATAATTACAATCTCATAAAATAATTTTTACTGATAAATCGTGGCATTCAAATTAATTGGAGTGCGTATTTTCCATAATATTGCAACATTTTATGGAATTTCATACTACTAATTACTTATGATTTGATTCCGATTTACATTATTCCTCACGGTGGACTTGGATTGAGTTCAACCCAAGAGGGCTTGCACCTCTCCTTTTTTCTTCTGAAATCATTTCAGTGATGATTCATGATTATTTTGATACCAAAAAGAAAAAAATCGAGAAATTGTTGAATAAACTTAATTTTTTTTATTTTCAGATTATGTATATTTTTGTAAAAATAACTCCAAAGCAGTGCCTTTATAGCTTAATCTCTGTAGTTCGGCATCGAAAAAAAGTATCTAAACGTTAAACATCTTTGAACATCCAGGACCTATTAAAATTTTGAAAAAAGTGTGAAAAGTCTCAATTTTTATCAGTTGTTCAAATATTTCTTCACTTCAGAGCATGCCACTTTAAATTCATCTCAATAAGAATTGAAGTGCATTAAATTCCCCGTAAAACTAAAAAAAAAGAAAATTTTTTTATCTCATATAGTTTAGGAGATACGACGTTGGGAATTTTTATTTTTCTGAAAAATTTGTAAAAAAAAATAGTTTTAGTTTTTGTGAAATAGCATATTTTCTGTGCACTGTGGACAAAAATAGTGACAATATTAGTTAAAGCAGACTTAATAAAACGGAAATCTAAAAAAAAAATGTTATATCTCTCACACGCCCGAGGTTATAGCGTGTTGAAAAGTACCTACTTTTATGAAAGTTCGGTAAAAAGCAAGTTTTTTTTTTAATTTTGCGTTTCTACTGCAATTTGCGTTAAAGTTTGTTGTTATAATAATAAAAGTACATCAGAGAACATACAAATCTGAAAAACTTTAATAATTTCTGAAAAATGTCCATAAAAATCGAGGGCATCAATTTTTAAAAGAAAACTTCCCGCGTGAAAAAAGTTTGCATGGCTCAAGCATGGCAATACACTTGGAAATATCTGGCTGAAGCATGGGTCACGGCTGAATGGTAGCATGGCGCAAGCCTTGCTCTTGTCCGTCTCCCATGCTTAGGACACGCTAAACGCAAATTGATAATATTCTTAAGAACATGCAAGTGTTAGAGAATATTAGCCTGCGTTAAAAATTAAAATCTTAAGTTTGCCAGTAGCCGACACATATCTGAATGGTAAGTTCACTACCCGGGTGCACCGGATCGTGCACCAGGTAGTTTAACACGTATTCTACAAGAACTTTTCAAAAAGTTTAAATGTAGCCACTGCCACAATAGCTACCAGTGGTGAGTAG
>JBAGKK010510157.1:0-14049 GCA_037177015.1 Euceroptres primus | reverse complement strand
AGATCTGATGAGGGAAACCAGCTGGTTTCCGAAACGTACGTAATCTGAAAAGTTTTTTTAAATATACTACTTGTCTGCAAGATGTCGTATCTATAAGGTCCTTCCTTATTTATTGAAATTTAGTCTCTAAGATTTTACAAAAGGAACATTCTTAAGGACACTTATTCTATATTTTATAAGAATAAAATACTGATACCCGTCATCAGTAACGCCAAGTTAAGGAGCCCATTGTTTAAGGGTAAGTAAATTTAGATTTAAAATTCATTACGGTTAGTTAGAGCTGTTTAGCGATGATAAGTACCAAACACAACTATTATAAAGGGATAAGTAAAAGGATTATTATTGTTTCATCATGCTAGTGATCGAGGACGGTAACACCGAATTCCGAGGTGGGCTGTTACGAACTATCCAGGTATTAAAAATTTTTATTTTTCAACTAACTTGAACTTCCGTAACTCGAGCATCTTGGAATGCGGCGCTGAGTAAGCATTTCTGCGCGCTCGGAACTGTGGCTTCAATGGGATTGATGAAACGATAATATCCTTATCCAATTAATTATTATCATACAAAAATATGATTTTATTTCTGAGATGAACATAAAAGTAGATGAATATAAAAACGACCGCACTGTTATTGGTCTACGTGTTGTAATTAAAAAAAATATTTCGTGAACTGATTTCAAAATAACAAATTTCATCAATTCAATCAAAGTTGCAACTTATTTATTACGTAATGAGTCTTTGCCTTCAAGATAGTAGACAGCAATTTTTGTATGGACTACTCATTCCTCCAAACATCCATTTCCAAATATTGCTCGATCTGCCTCTACAATTAAAAAATTCCTAGCTCATCAAAATTTCTCTTTTTTCACATATGCCGGATACCTACGAGGCACGTCGATCACCGAAAATCTGGGCAGTTCCTTCGCAGAGCGACTTCGGTTAAATTCGAAAAGCAGTATAGCTTAACTTAACCAAGCTGTAGCGAACATCGGTCGCGAACTTGGTCGTCGTAGTTTCACCCGTCCGAGCTTCTCAAAGTTTTCTTATTTTGTGTCGCCTACCCTTCGGAAACCCAGAATTTTACAAAACGCGCATAAAACAAAAACCGAAAGTAAAAAGAAAAAGCTAAGCTTTGTGCATCAGAGTAAAGGACTTGGTTTTAAATCGAAAATCTCACGATTCTCAAAACGAGAGATTAGTAGAGATTTAAGCCAAGAATGCTTCGTGCAACCATAGATTCGGGAGTAGAGTTCAGTTGAGTAGGCGAACAAATCAGAGATTTGGGTGTTCGGTGTCGACAACGAACACGCAGAGCAGATTCGGGATTGAGAGGAATCTGCCTCTAGTCCGAGTAAGTAGAAAGTTATGAGAGAGAATTTTGTCCGTCTTTTCTCCTTTTCGTCAAAAGCTTGTACTTCAGACCAGAAGGAAAGGCGGTAGATTTAAGCCAGTTTTTTGTGAAGTTTTATTATTAAAATTTTATCAAACTAAATAGAACCTTCAATAAACATAAGAATCTAGGGTTGGTCCTATAAATCAGTGTTTTTTTCTTCAGTCTATTTCCCATTTCAAATAATATAAGTAGACACGAGGGCGACAAATCCTCAGTCCAACGACAGGGGAAAAACGAGCCCATTAAATTTAAAAACAGGCAATTCTTGCCTGGCAGTCTGGTAGCCTCGCCGTACAAACAGAATTTAACATTACATTTTCGAGCATCATTTTTAATTAAAGTAAAAATATTAAATTCAAAACACCGTACGGAACAATACACTTAAAACTTGTCTATTTGATGGTAATTTATTTCCAGTTATTTTATGACAGTAATATCCAAGTAAATAAATTTTCTCACGTAATGCACGAGCAGAAGGCATTGTGACATGAAAATTTGTTTTGACTCGTCCGAAATCCGAGAGAGAACTGCATCAGGTAAGTCGTTGACTGTGGTCCTGTACAAGATCCAAGTCCTACGGTCTCGCCACTTGGGTGACGAATTTTGTACAAATTGCACTGTCCACTAGAGCGTCCATTTTGGTTACTTCGACTAGAGAGAGATCTCGATATTGCTATCTCACTTTTATACACAGAAAATGGCTGGTGGTGCACCGCCGCCTATTTTTACTTGTGCGTGTGAGACCATAGGTTCTTGGATCATAGGTCCTTTAGAAGAACATCTGCTCACTATTATAATTACACTATTACTATACTAAATTACTATGGAACCCTCTTGCCTTCATAAACCAGGTAGCGCTTGGACAAGAACACTCAGGAAACAAAGAAGGACACAGACAGACTAAAAGTGCTACGTGTCTAATGGAAGCCCCCTAAACTATTCTCTACTGGGATACTTGGAGTAGCTTTATCCGTCGAATACTTTTTCGCATTTTTTTCGGAAACAGTCATACTAGAAAAAGTCGTAGATAATAAATATCTGGATTTTTAATACATTTACAACTTTTGTATAAAGCTTTTTTGCATATAATTAATATTTTGCAAGATAAATAAATAAAATTGATTTTTTCTTTAATTTTATGGTTTTTTCGATTTTCAAAGTCCCAGGGGCACCCTTTCCCTTTGTCAGATTAAACTCAAATTTTGTACGAATTATTTCTACATAAAATGGAACCAAATTGGGGAGTGGCACAAAAAAAATCGCAAAAACATTTTTGACAAGTAAATAAGAGCCACCCTAATAGAGATATCAAAGCCAAATTTTTTCGGAACTCAAAGGAGATAGTGGAACATGATAAATTTTGGATACATAGATTATCTTCGGTATCTTCGGTTTGTATCAAGAAAATTGTTAATATGATTGAAAGTATGTTCACGGTGGGTCTCGACTAAGCTCAACCCAAAGGTGCTTGCACCTCCCGGTTTTCGTTTTATTACACTTCGGTGATGTTATTTATTGATTAAATTACACGAAAAAAAGAAAGAATTATTATCTTTAAAACACAAGTTACGTGGTTCTCACCACGTGGCCTGAAGGCTGATTATGCACAATTCAAAGTCTTAAAATACTACCTACAGTTCCACAATCTCTCGAAACAATCACCGAAGTGACACAAGAAATGAGATAGAGTTCAAAATTCTCTTATTTAACTAAAAGTAAAGAAAGGGGCACTCTCTGAAAATCGGAAGAAGTACTTGACGGTTTTTATAACCTCGAAATTACTTAGGATGTTGACCACGATTTTTATCATAAAGCTTCCCGAAAAGAAATTAAAACACAGGCTCGCTTATTTAATAATTGAAAACGTTACCTCGGACATCGTCGCTCGTGGCTTCAGATCTTTTAATATTACTTGTCTAATATGAATCTCGGGTCGATACCGTTGCTTCGAATCCCAAAACAAGAGTGATCGAAAAGGGACGCCACCGCAAGGCGTGCGAGGCCCGGAATTCAATTCGACCAATAGGAGATCGGCGAGTCGGTTACATGACCTCTAGGGGAAAATCAATACTTTACACAGACTCGAGACTATTAAAATTGGACCCCAAGCTTGACCTAATTTCGAGTGAAAGATCAACATCTCTTTATCAATTTCATTTAAATTTACTTAAACCTATTAAGCTTTCCGAAATCATCTCGATAGTTGATCTCACTCTTATGTTCCTAGCGTAATGAAAGATAGAAACTTAAGATTAAACGCAAGGTCTATTGATGAAGGTTTTTATACACAAGGATATGTAGATGATCTAGTAATCCTAGTGGAAGGAAAACATGAGGGCAGCTTAATTGAACTCATGCAAAGAGCACTTACTATAGTTGAACGACGGTGCAGCGAGCGTGGCTTGTCTGTTAACCCAGACAAAACGGAGCTTATGGCCTTCACATGGAAGAGGAAACTCCATGATTTGTGGAAGCCTGAGTTCTATGGCAGGTTAGTTGAGATTTCAGAAACAACGAAATACCCAGGAGTCATTTTTGACTCAAAACTAACCTGGAAGAGTCACGTAGATGCTGTAATTAAAAAAGCCAAGATGGCCTTTTGGGCCGTTAGAGGCGCTATAGGGAAAACTTGGGGTCTTGAACCCATGGTAGTATACTGGTTATATACAATGATAATCAGGCCAATAACAGTGTATGCTTCATTGATATGGGTATCAAGGACGAAATTAGCGGGCTGTGTAAATCAATTACATAGCCTGCAGAGAATGTTTTGTCTAGCGATCTCTCGATCAATGAGGTCTACACCGGCTGGATCTCTGGAGGTACAATATTGGGCTTGCCACCATTAAACCTGCTTGTTAAAAAGCAGGCATCAGTGGAGGCATATAAACTGATGGTGGAAAGCCCCGGAGATTCGGTTGAGAGAGTACACATGAGTAGGTCTCGGAGAAATACTCTTTGTGAAAATAATGTCTTTGACATGGAATCTGACTGTATGGTCAGGAAACTCTCGGTCATGAAGCCCTTTAAAGTGATATTCCCAGGAAGGGAAGTTTGACATGATGAACAGCAGAGAGAGGCAATATTCAAACCGGGAGGACTCATCTGGTATAAAGATGGCTCCAAAGACTCCTTGGGAACTGGAGCTGGAATCCATGGAAGAATGCCCAGGGCTGATATTGCAATAGCACTTGGCAAATATCCCACTGTATTTTAAGCTCAAATAACAGCAATTAAAGCTTGTCTTGAGGAGAATTGTAAGCGGGTATACAAAGGCCAGCATATTTACATTTGCTCTGATAGTCAAGCTGCACTTAGGGCTCTTGAATCTCAAGAGATTACTTCCAAATTAGTGTGGAACTTCCTCCAAGAGCTTCAATGCCCCTTGTTGGACCTGAACCCTACTGTGGCATCTTGCATTCCGTCTCCAAGCGAGTGACTGAGGAGTGGATTCGGACTGCACATGAGAGTCAATGAAAGGGGACCAAAGAATTGGTGCACTCTAAAAAGTACATCAATATGACATATACAAAGAGGTCCAAAGATCTCATGAATATGGAAAGGGACAGGTGAAGATTGTGGTAGAGTTGTTAACTGGCCATTGTCATCTGAATAAACATTTGCACACATTAGGGGTTAAGGTCGAACCTAGGTGTCGTAAGTGTGGTTACTCTGAGGGAACCGCGCATCACGTTTTGTGTAAGTGTGATGCACTGGCTATACTCAGTGAGAGGTATCTCGGGAATTACTTTTTAACCCCGGAAGAATTTGATGACATTCCCTATGCAGCAATATACACCTTCATGGCGAAGACTTGTCTTTTAGGGGATGTTTAATGTGACGGGCATAGTACAATAAGACTTACCGCAGTGCTCTGGGTTCTTTTATTAGCCCTGCGCATATAATAATAATAATGTCTATTGAGCCATAGGTCCGCCCTCCAATTGCAGTTCATCGAGTCTGTTCGCTGCCATCTACTCGGCTTGGCGGGAGAATATGAATCTTATTGGATCTCCTATTCCGTCCAATCGATATTATTTGGCCTACCCTCCGTCAATTTGGGTCCACTTCGTGACCATAAATCTGTAAATTTCCTCAGGCAAATCTCCTCGATAGGATACATGAAAATAATACAATCCAAACCCAAGACATTAGAACTTTCTTTAGAATAGAATTACCGAGAGTGCTCCTTTTGAAGTAGTTGGACCCTTGCTCTGGGAATTAAATATCGCGTAATTCATTTTCCCCAAAACTGCCGGGAAGGTGAATTCACAAAAGTGATGTGGGAAATCTACCACATCACAACATATTTTCATGAAAATAAGTTTAAAATGAAATTGTATTGACTAAAAACGTTTAGTTTAGCATACAAAAAAAGGTTCTAACTGCTGGAAATCTTGCGACAAGTAAACCCGTTTAATAATTCTGAAAAATGAGAGAAAAAGTGGAAAAACATTAGTTTTTTGGAAATATTTCCTTTCCAATACATCCGAAGTCCTAAGTACGTTTACAAAAATTGAAGTAAATAGAATTCTCTGTAAAACATAAACATAAATGAATGTTCTACCTCTAAAAGTTTTGGAGTTATAGCCTGCGGAAGTCGTTTCTTAGTGAATAATTTTTTATTGTACTTAACAAATTTTAGATTTTGGGCAATAACTTTTTTTCTATGTACGGCTGATAAAAGTTGCCACTAATTAAATGAAAGTAAACTCAATTTCGAATAAATCTAAAAAAAAGCAATGCTCTAGCTTCAATAGGACCGAAATTATGGCCTTTTGAAAATGAAATGAATTTCATAGTACTGTCAGGCAAACGCCAAAATGTTGAAAGATCGCGCAGGAACGCATGATGAAAATCTACGACGAATTTGCATATTGTCTTTCGGGAAAACAAAAGAAATGGTGATCGTGCAGGGGAAACTGAAAGAAAATATGATTCCACTGACAACAGATTAAACGTTGTTCTATGCACTAGCTGCAGAAGAGATGTATAACTTTTGTTATTTCCACACAGAAAAACTTCTTTTGGTCATACTCCAAAAATCAACTAAATTGAGAAGAGATGTATATCGAAAGGTAAATGATGGTACAAAGAAACTCATTAGACTGCCAGATTTTTCTATCCTTAAAGCCCTGAAGAGAACCACATTGAGTTATAGCAGTATTGTATGTAATTGTCACATTTGTAAACTGGCAAGGACACCGCAAGCAGGAAATTTTGCGAAAGTTCTTCTGCCTAAGCGAAAAAGTATATTGGCAGATACTACCAATAAACAAATTTCAGGTAATTTACCAAAACTGATATAATAATATTTTTAACCTATTATTAACTAAACTTTTTTAGAGAGACACATTTTTATCTGAAATTATAATCACATTATTATTTTTTTGGCTTTTTATTATTATTTATTATATTATTTATTTTCATTTTATTTATCTAATGAATTTTAATTACAAAACTATTTAGTTATCATGAATTTTACTACTCTAAAATATTCCATTCCACTTATTTTCTATGACCGTCCAATCCCTATCCTGAAATTCCACTCTCAAATAAACCGGAGACTTCTTCTGTCGACAAACGATGTAGGTACTGCTTTTCTCTAATTGGTCGGTGAATATCCCAAAAGTGCAACTTGATCACTCGCTTGGAAAATCTGACTAATTCTGTAGTAGAATCTGGTCCAAAAGTTGAAGAATAAGTGGCTTCGACGCTGCTAAAAAGAAAGATGAAAATAAGGTGGTGCTAACACTGATTCAAGCTTGTAGTGGTCATTCTCTTCTGGTCACAATGGGAAAAAAAGTCTCTGGAAATTCATTGAAACATTCACTTCTTTCTGCAGAAGACTTTTTAAAAATTCAAACTAGCTTCCACCTTAGTCAGAAAAGAAGTTCTTGGAATCGCTGCAGTTATTCGTGTGGCTTCGAAGAATTCGAAAAGTGTTGCGCCTCATCTAAAGAAAAAGCTATAGGCCAAAAGCCATTGCGTCGATGAATATTTTGGTTGTAGGAAGTTTGATCTAGTCTAGTGAAAAATAGGAAGAACCGCATGGGTACCGTCAAAAGTATGAGCAAGGAGTTTCCGCAAAGCGTTTCAAACATTCTGGAGTTAACAAATTGCTCGTATTCACACTGGCACGGAACGCCCAGGAAAATTACGAGAATGTGTTGCAGATGTGGTCATCAATACAAATCAATAATTTCGAAGGGACTATTGCAACAGATTTAAAACTCGCAAACATCATGGTGGGTATTTAGTCTCATAGTAGCTCTTACCCGTGCACGTGGTGTTATGCGAAGAAAGGAGAACTCCAAGATCGTGGAATGTACAGAACGTTAGGTAATACAATTCAAAATAATGTGAGTTGGTGCGAAGCAGGATCGGTAAAATCACAGGAAAAAAGTAAAGTAATTGTATCCATCCTGCACTTTTCATTGCTCGTGAAGACAAAACGTTTCTTCAGATGATCCCCCCACCTGAACTGCATCTGATGCTGGGTGTTGTAAATACTCTATTTACAAATTTGTTAGCTGAACGCGAAAATGAGGACTCGATGGGCAGAGTTATGCAACGTTCAACATGAAATAACACATGGGAGTCCTGGTTTCAAAGGAAATTCTTGTAAGAAATTGCTGGCAAATATAGACTTACTACGTTCCAGAGATCGAATAGAGTGCATGAAATACGTGAAAGCCTTTGAGGACTTCAGAGCCGTCGTACACGCATGTTTTAGTAATCATCTCGATCCTTGTTTTGAAGAAAAAATATAAAGTCCCTAAGAATCATCCGGACTACGCGACTAGGTTACAATGTGCACTGTGTGAATATAATAGCCTTCATTCATTTTAAAAGTTAATCATACTTTCATAATCTCTTTTAGTAAAAGCCTTTAGTTCACAATTAAGTTGTTTGGGTTATTATTTCCTTCAAATTTAAGATACAAAATATTATAAGAGCATCTTTCCATGTTTCGTTCTCTAGAAACGAGAAATAAAAAAAAAAGATGTTTAACAAAATTCAATAAAAAAGGGTAATTTTCAGAAGGCCATAATTTCGGCCCTATTAATGCTAGAGCATTGATTTTTTTTAGATTTACTCGAAATTGAGTCTAATTTCATTTATTTAATGACAACTTTCATGAGCTATACATATAAAAAAAGTTATTGCCCAAAATATAAAATTTTTTAAGTAAAATAAAAAATTATGCACTAAAAAACGACTTCCGCAGGCTATGACTCCAAAACTTTTAAAGGTAGAACATTCATTTATGTTTATGTTTTGCAGAGAATTTTATTTCCTCTAATTTTTGTAAAGGTACTTAGGACTTCGGATGTATTGGAAAGGAAATATTTCCAAAAAACTCATCTTTTTCCACTTTTTCTTTCATTTTTCAGAATTGAACGGTTTAACTTGTTGCAAGATTTCCAGCAGTTAGAACCGTTTTTTTGTATGCTAAGCTAAACGTTTCTAGCTAATACAATTTCATTTAATGAAAATATGTTGACTAACCTCTTTTAAAAAATCAAAAATTAAGTTTGCTCAAAAACGGCTCTAACGATTTTTTTATTTTTGTGCTCAAAATGATTGTGAGACATCACCGAAGTGTAATCAAAAGATAACCAGGAAGTACAAGCACCTTTGGGTTGAGCTTAGTCGAGACCCACCGTGTACACGGTGAGTCAAAAGGACGAAAAAGTGTTCAAAATACGATTCCGGCTACAATTTTTAACCGATTAAAAATTTTCTTTTTGAAAAATTAGAGCTAACTAAATTCTTAAGAGATCCCTTAAGGCCGATTTAAAAAAATATATTATTGTTTACTTGATTTATACACAAATTTGGCAAAAATCGTAAAATGTAAGATATTGTTACTATAATAACACGTAATTAATTCAAAATAATTGATATTAGTGTTCAATCAATAAATAAACATTTCTAAAACATAACCTAATAGTTTATTATAAATTAATAAATTGTTAATTGTATTGTTAGAAACAATGGTTGATGGAAAAGTGTGTCAGGCAGTTTCTGAAACACCATCAGCTGCATCCTGCTTTATGTGTAAAATGTTCAGAAAAGACCTGTGTAGCCAGAAAATTACGAATTTGGAATTTCTCCACTCCACGCACGTTTACGCTTTATGGAGTGTCTTCTGCATATAGCGTATCGTAAAGATTTCAAGAGAAGCTGGACGACTCTACAGGATAAAGAAGAAAAGCTGATGTCTGAAAGAAAGAAGGCTATTCAACAAAAGTTTAGAGAAAAAATGGGGTTAATTGTTGATCGTCCGAAGCAAGGCAGTGGCACATCCAATGATGGAAACACTTCGCGCAGATTCTTTCAAGATCCAGAGCTGACAGCGGAAATCACAGGCATCAATCTCCAGCTTATAAAGAATTTTAGTATCATACTTCAGGTTTTAAATTGTGGAAAGAATGTCTATCCAGGTAAGTTTGACTTGTATTGTTTAACGACTGCCAAACTGTATGTTAAACATTACAAAAGGTTTTACATGCCTCAGCTGAGTGAAGAAACGCACGAAGCACGAAATAAAGATGTTCGTCGCATCAGAGAATTTCAAACCAAAAAATTCGATCGAGTTGTCGCTAACAAAGACTTGACTCACAAATTGTTTATCTCATCTGATCCAGTCATAGCTAGTGAAAGAAATCTCGTAACAAAATCAGGATCGAAACTAGATCCAGAAGCTCAGGAACTATTAGTTAAAGAAAACTAAGATCCTTTTGATATTTATCCTATAATAACACCAAACTGTATTAATGTAATATTGGTAAGCCCAACAAAGCACATTTAAATAAAAAGTACCTCAAACACTCAAAAAGCGCATTTATTTATAAAATTTTTTCATAACAATTACATTCGTCATGAAATGACAATATAATTGAGAAAAGTATCACTACCAAGACTAACAAAGTACGTTTTAAAAAAAAGTAACTAAAACTTAAAGATTGCTCAAACTGCGCATTTGTTTATAAAATTTGTTTATAACAATAAGAAATATATTCCGTTTTGTCTTCATATGTTTTTATGTTACTTTAGGTTGGATTAAAAACGAAAATCGCTTAATAAATATCCAAAACCACTCAAAAATCACCTAATATTGTTTATTATTATTATTATTATTATTATTAAAAACGAAAATCGCTGAATAAATATCCAAAACCACTCAAAAATCACCTACTATTGTTTATAACAATACAATTGTTAATCAAAATTTATTAATTTATAATAAACTATTTCACGAATGTTTATTTATTGATTGAACACTAATATCAATCATTTTGAATTAATTCCGTGTTATTATAGTAACAATATCTTAAATTTTACGATTTTTGCCAACTTTGTGTATAAGTAAAGTAAACAATAATTTTTTTTTAAATTGGCCTCGAGGGATCTCTTAAGAATTTAGTTAGCTTTAATTTGCAAAAAAATTTTAAATCGGTTAAAAATTGTAACCGGAATCGTATTTAGAACATTTTTTCGTCATTTTGCCCCACTGGGGGGCAACACACGCGTGTGTTGAATAATTAGACCCGGATAAGGCAGTATGGGTTTTGCGTATGGTATTGATATTTTTTTTCGTAAATAAAACGTAAACAAAATATGTATTTGTATAGTTGGAAATTGTTCGTATGTAATGGATGGAACAGTCTCAATAAATTATTACACTGCTCTTCCGATTTAAGTCCGGTTTCGGGGATGGCCTGAATGGCCTTGGACTTGGAGCCCCCTTGGACCCCTCACTTATAACAATAATTCCTGGACCCTATATATTGGAGGTCCCTAAAATGGCAGAGCAGTGTATATATATATATATATATATAAGCTATTTCGTCGAGTGATGTGAAACGGGGAATAGAATATAGGATTTGTATATGGAGTAAAAGTATTTAGGGATAGCAGAGAAAAGGTTTCAAGGCTTTAAATATGGAGATTCGGAAATTGGAAGAGACCTATGATAAAGTGAAATATGAAAAGGAACGCGGAAAAAGTCAAAAAAGGACAGAGGTAAATAATAAAGACTTTTAAGTGAGAATGTTATATGTACTCAACGAATTGTGTACAAAATAGAGGTAAGAGAGGTATGAAGGGACAGTAGGGGTGGGATAGGGAGACGAAGAAAGACAGAGAAAAGACAGTTTGAGGTCAATAAGTTGTACAGTCAGTACGTAGAGTTTTTTTTTTTGTCGGTCAGTGGGCCCGGAGTGATGACTTGTATGGATATCAGATTAAAGGTTAGGTTGCGTCAATGGCTTGACTTGCGCTCGCTTAAAAATTGGTAACATAGGTCAGGTTGTTTTTTCTTGCTCGCCACTTGCTCACTTGCTAAATTTTATATGGGATAAGAGGTAATAGGAGGATAGTTGTAAGCTAAGATAAGGGCGTTGTCTGCAGAATCGGTTGTTTAATGGGCTACACACGAGTTCGTTCCCACGGTCAGAAAAGCACTCGAGTTCGTTCCCGGGTCTCTTAATTCCTTATCGAGCTCCGGCGGGGGATCCCAGTTTGTTTCCTATCCCCTCTCCTTTCCTGTGTCTTGGTTGGTGAGGAGCAAGGTCTCTCTCAACCTACCACTTTCTTAACGAACTGTGATAAAAGTTTCAGCAGTAATTTGGGTTGGGTGTAGAGTATAAAAAAGAAAATTCAGAAATCGGTAATTTTTTTAAGAACTTTTTCGGCCTTGCATTTTTAGACCCATCAAACGTAGGTGATTGCTTTACTGACGACGTTATTACGATTCTACCGAATGACAAGAGAGTTCACAAATTTTGTGATTACCTTTTAGTAACATATGCAGCAAAAGATTCAAATTTTTTACCTCATATTTGGGCTGAGTTTTCACCCACAACCACGCGTACTAAAAATGGTTGCGGATCCTTTCATTCTAAATTTATCGCTAATTTTTATACCAAGCCAAATGTATTTTCATTCGTGGAAGAGTTAAAAGATGTTCAATCCGCAGTTTACATAAAAATGAGAAGCACTGGAGACAGAAGGAGAGAAATTATAGAGAAAGAAAATTTTTTTCAGAGAAAATGTTCCTTTTCAAAAGCGGAAAAACAAGCAGATTCGATTTCGTTCATCAAATCTCACGTAAATTTCTACCAGGAAAAGTTTCATTCTATGTCGCGAATTTGAAATTAAACCTTAAAGATATAGCTAGCTTAACATGTTTGTAGTTCAAATTTGGACAATAGATATGTGTGAAATTATAACTTGCATGTGATTTTAGGGCCCGGGAAATAAGTCGCTTATTCATTAAGGTTTATTATTTGACAGTAGCTGTTTTATCGTAAGGTTTAGTAATTTATTATTAGGCGGCACTTATTTTTTAGTGTTATTAGTTGACAACAGTTATTTCCCATAATCTTTCAATGACTTTAACTTCAAAGTATGGATAAGATGGAACATCTGGTCATAAACCATACAATCAGACCTTCACTAATTCGAAAAAATCTGATGCAAGCATCTGGATTTTTTCGATGATACCGCTAGCTTTAGAGATAATGGCCCCGGAAAGTGGTAGTTGTTCGACAATTTGGAAAAATCCACATCCTGGGTCAACAAGACTTTGTAGGATCATGCGATTTCGCTATATGAAGGAAACTACCATCTCTGAGGTAGCGCAGATCCAAGAAGAAACCGACAAACTGAAACATACAACAATTAAGTTCGGTGAAAGTCGAAATCGCTGCAAACTCAGCCATAAAATAATAATGTCCATGGTAGATGGAAAGGTTTGCCAAAGGCTCACTGATACTGCATGTCGATTGCATGTGGCGCCACAGCTGGATTGCCATCAGGGGGGCTACGTGGCATGAGGGCAACCCATGTGGGCCCCTCACGGGGGCCAACTCCATTTTTCCACCCGGATTGCCGAGTGAGAATTTTGCAAAAAGGAATTAGACTTTTTTTTGCACATATTACTTATGTTTAAAAAAAACTTATAATATTCGGCAAGAATCAAACTTTTTACCGAAATATTAAACTTATTTTTAAAAAACTGGGGTCACTTTTTATTCAAACACCATTTCTCGATTACACGAATAGACAACTGGTGCAGTTTGTTTTAATGTTTGCGTGCCATTTCTCGATTATCGAACGCAAGGGCGCTCGTAATTTGAATATGAGGTTGAACAAAATGCAAAAACTGTCACGAAAAAAGGATTTGGATTTCTGAAGGTTCTCAATCATTTTTGTAAATAAGGTGTGTTGTTAATAACAAAAAATATATTTAGATCGCGTCGGAAAATAAATGTTTCCTTTCTACATTTTCAAATAATTGTGGGTTAAATTGTTATGCTACGATACAATTGACAAATGGTGCAAGGAATCGAGCGATTGGTGAATGTGATTCGACAAATGGTGCTTTTGTCATATTCTAATTTAATCTTCAGTTTTTATCTCACATTTTTTTTCGTACAAAACTATACATGAGAATTAAAGTTCGATAAATTATCTCTTCAATTAAAGAGCTTTGAAAATTCTAGGTGTTACTATTTCTATATATGAAAATATCAAAGGGCATAGCAGGATAAGCATATGTGTGCTGCCCCCGGCCCGATCAGGTCCATATTTTCATCATAAGATGGCATCAATCGGTAGTGAAATACTCTGAAGTATTATATC
>JBAGKK010510146.1:0-14051 GCA_037177015.1 Euceroptres primus | reverse complement strand
TGTATTCCTCTTTGTGGTTGCTCAGTTGCTGAATGTATCAATACACCTACGTAACAAAACACGAATATGTAAGTATACATAAGTTAACCCTTTGCGGACGGTTGCCATACATATTCACTATACCTACCACTGTGCGTATTTTCCCTATTCATTCAGCGCGCCAGAGATCCTATACCATCCCTAAAGGGTTAACCATATTATTACATCTAATATTTTAAGAAACATATGTTTCTTTCCCATTCTCCACTGATGCGTTTTTGAAATTCTAATCGTGAGTCCAAATCTTTACAAAATGTGTATTGTACACGTGCTACTCTGGGAATAATTAATACTTCAGGGTTGTTGTAAAGGGATGATATGAGTTTTTTACGGAGTTTTTCACTGAGATTGGTTAAAATTTGTTTAATTAAACATAAATAAAGAAGAACATATTTAATTTTAGTAGAAAGTTTCAAATTAACTGATTAATTCGTAAGAGATGACGCCATTCCGTGCGCTCACTCCCTACACCCACCCCCCGGGTAAACGCACACTATCAGAAGCCGACAACCTGCATTTTTTTATTATCTGGGACCCCCTGAACATGATTCCAAAGAGAAACTGCGTTACACTATTTGTGCATGCTCAATGTTACCTACGTACTGCACTAGTGTGTAAAATAGCCTCATGTAGACTCATGAGCTCGGTGCCTACAACATCCATTTTTTAAAAATAAAATGAAGAAATTTAATAAGTATACACAAAAACAGACTTACATACATTAAAACACTCAACAGAAAATTTTTCTCTCCGTAGAACATAGTAATAAAAAATGCGAGGAAATAAATAAGTACATCTTCACAATTTTGTCAGAAAGTCGAGTAAGCTTACAAGAATTGATTAGATTTAAAAAAATAAGTCAAAAAATTTACTCACGTTGGCGCTGAAGCTTTTCATTATACATAATTAAGAATATACTTATCAACATTTTCACGTGAGGATACCTTCTTACAGTTGTAGTTCACAACTGGAAAACGTTATCGCTGATGAAGAAGCATAAATTCTAGAAGTTTTTCTTGTAGAACGAAGTTAGTATAACTTCAAATTTGTAGAAAATGTCGATGAAGAACTTCGTTATTATGGAATGGCATTATTCCATATAGAGAAACAGTCAGCTGTGCAATACTCCTGGTTAGGCCAAAATTATAAAGTTTGCCGATCGATAAAGTTGATGAGAAAGAGAATACGTTGATTCCATGAGATAGAAAGTAAGTACAAAGCTTACTGAGCCACTGACTCGTAAATGGTTTCTCAAGGAAGAGCAAGAGAGAGATAGAGAGCTCAGACAGTTAGGCTGAACACACAAAAAGATGCAAATGATACTTGCATTTTCCACTCTCTTTCTCCTGATTCCAACTTTTCGTCTTAAAAATGTATTGATTTCAGCGCTGTTCACTATACTACAAAATAGCGGCAAATGAGAATTGTAAGCATTCCAATTTGAGGTGGAAAATTAACCGAGGACCACGTTACTCCAACGGTTTGAATTGTAACCGACACGAAGCCATAATGGCTTAATAATGTTCACGATTCTCGCGTACTTTCTGGAATAGTTTTTTGCACAATTTTAGTTTCTGATGCATCTCAGATCCCGAAGGAGCCCCAAAATTTTAAAACGTGAATTGTTTTGCTTAAAGATTCTTGCAGATAATACTTAAATAACTCTGAAATGATAAGGGTTTGCAAAAGAATAGAGTATCAGTTGTCGGAAAACTCGTTAAAATCCTGTATTGACTAATCAATTGATTAATTTTAAGTTTATGAGAGAGATAACGTTTCTCCACTCAATTTTCACTCTTATTGCACACTTTTCTAATAATTTGTCGCTTAACAGTCTTCAGAAGACATTCAAGTTTTATGGAATCACGACTGAACCGTCACGGTGCTCGTTAGCACGCTTACTGAAGCCATGGATTCGGCAGTTATCTGCCATACACACACACACTCTTTAGCGCGATAAGGCGATTTGATACACACACATGTGTGTAACTTATACGTTGTCGCCTCAAAGATAGATATACAATAGACGATGTCGCCTCATATATAACGTTGTCGCCTCAGAAAAGTGAGGCGACGTTTTGCCTGTTTTTCGATGTACATCGATTTTAGATGGCGTTCAACATCATTTGGCGCAAAATCGTCCTGAAGTCACAACGTTCGTCATTTACCTGCAATACGTACTAGCTACTTCGACTGTAGGTCACCGGCGCTAGTGTCGCCATGCTAGTAGAGAAATCCTGTACGTTCCCGCCTCAATCATATATAAATGAAAACACATGTATGAAGCAAACGTCCCCGCTTTGGCGACTTGGCAACACTGCAATTACGGTCAGTAAATTGGCAGGTGCTTTTCGCCGGCCGAAATTTAGCATTTGACAAATAGCATGATTCAATGGTGGATGTAAAAATTTGAAAATGGTCTAATTTTTATAAAAATGAGTATCTATACATTTTTGGGGCCTCTGAATTCGAATTTGCTATCAGGATTCCAAAATTCAAAATGGTGGACACCAAAATTTGAAAATAGTTGAATTTTCATGAAAATGAGTATTCATACGTTTCTGCGTTCAATGAATCAGAATTTGGTATAAGACTGCTAAAACTCCAAATGGAGGATCCAATATAGCGAATACAGAAGTTTAAAAATGGTTGAATTTTTACGAAAATGAGTACTTACACGTTTTTGAGGTCGCTGAATACAAATTTCGCACTAAGATCTCCAAATTTCAAACTTCTAGGGATTTTTGGGGCCGCTGAATCCAAGGGTGAAAATAGAATTCAAAATTTAAAAGCGTCGAATACATATCAGTCGATAAATTCTTTAACGCCAAAATAATATTTAGCGATTTCAAAAACGTAGCGACACACATTTACAAACAAATTGAAACTTTTTCAATTTTTTGCATCCACCATACTGGTTCCGTCATTTTGAATTTTGAAGTTTAAATATGAAATTTGTATTCAGCGACCTCAAAACCCATATATCCATTTTTATATACATCTAACCATTTTCAAACTTTTATCCGCTATTTGAATCCGTCAATAATTTTAAAAGTTTATATGTCAACTGGGCCACATTCGATTGCAAATCTGAAGAATTTTACAGAAATATGGATTAGTATTATTTTTAATAACATTTTTTTCTTTCAGTATGCTGCAAATATTTTAAAGAAACTTTCACACTGATAGGTACTTTAGTTATGTCCGGTTGACGACGTCACATATTAAGAATGAAAATTAGAAAATAAAAAATAAAAAATATAAAACAATAGATCTTGAAAAAATAAAGTGAAGTTTCGTTTACGATTTTTCCAAATTATTCATATTTTTTTAAATAAAAACTAAAAACTCTTTTTTTCGCCAAAAAATCAATGTTTTTCAATTATTTATAAATTGTTGTTGTTCTCATAATTTTCAACGGAATGACTTCTAATCGATTTCATTTTACTCGGGACATTTAAGCGATGCATGCAAGCTTGATAAACATGTAAATTTTTAATCAGAAGTAATTCATATTTTAATTGAAATTAAAAACCATGTTTTCCATCCTTTTATTTTGCAACTTAGATAATTTTCATAAATGTTTACAATACGGATCGAATAAACATCAGTACGATAAAATATTTGAGAAACATCGTTATTCATTCACACATAAGTTATTTTTTACAATCAAAGATTTTAATTTTTTTCACTGTTTTCAAAATAATTAGTTCTTCGTTTTTCCTGTTTGCAACTAATACACAGATATACAGTACAGTTTGTCATTAACACTCGCTTCGTCAAACCTAATGCTTTTGCTTCTTTGCTATTCAGTTCTTTATGAACTTCTCATCTTTCAGAAATCTTACATGTAATATTATCCGAATGTATGGTTATATAATTGTGAAATTGGCGCGTATTTTTTATAGTTACAGCACTCTAGAAGCGCTTTTTCAATCTAGTTTCATTCAAATCATTATCTGATTGTTAGCAGAAGCCAAAAATAATCTTCTTGAAAAAACTACTTGCCCATTCATACAACGTTTTCACGTTTGTTATGTGTTTGTCGTTGACACGTTGCAGACTCGCTTGATACGCATGCCTTTTCACACTTCCACCTACACCAGGCTTGTCCAAGTAGGAGCATGCCATACCAAAACAGATGTTTCGCCTTCACTTCCAACGCTGCTTCCTCAGCTACGGTGATCGGAAACGGTAGACTTAACTTAGGAGTTAGCATTGGAAGGGATGGCGAAACTTCTGTTTCGGGATAGTGCGCTCCCACTTGAACAGGCCTGACCGACACCATCGCAAACTCCTTTACCATGTGACGTTGATAAAAAATTCAACTCTGCATCAACACCGAAAGCAGGACGATGATGGACTAGATTGATAAAATTGTATTTATTTTTGTACTGCGATCTTGCTCCATCAGAGACATAAATGAGCTTCTTTACATTTTCTACTCCAAATTCACTTTTCAAAAATTCGACAAGCTTTGAATTGAATAAGTGAAGGGAATTTGGATCGTGTGTAATTTTTGCCGAAACCAAAACGTAACTTTTATGCTGCACTTTTTCATCTTTTCTATATGGAAATTCTTATGCTGCACTTTTTCATCTATTCTATATAGAAAAGATGAAAAAGTTATGCTGCACTTTTTCATCTATTCTATATAGAAAAGATGAAAAAGTGCAGCATAAGAATTACGTTCTGGTTTCGGCAAAAATTACACACGACGCGAATTCCGATCTTTTCTATACAGAAAAGATGAAAAAGTGCAGCATAAGAATTACGTTCTGGTTTCGGAAACAATTACACACGATGAAAATTCCGTTCACCTATTCGATTCAAAGCTTGTAGAATTTTTGGAAAGTGAATTTGGAGTAGAAAATGTAAAGAAGATAATTTATTTCTCTGATGGAGCAGAATCGCAGTACAAAAGTAAATAAAATTTTATCAATCTAGTCCACCATCGTGATGATTTCGGTGTTGATGCAGAGTAAAATTTTTTTGCAACGTCACATGGCAAAGGAGTAGGTGTAGGTGGAAGTGTGAAAAGGCATGCGTATCAAGCGAGTCTGCAACGTGTCAACGACAAACACATAACAAACGCGAAAACGTTGAATGAATGGGCAAGTAGTTTTTTCAAGAAGATTAGTTTTGGCTTCTGCTCACAATCAGATCATGATTTAAGTAAAACTAGATTGAAAAAACGCTTCGAGAGTGTTGTAACTATAAAAAATACGCGCCAATTTCACAATTATATAACAATAGATTCTGATAATAATACATGTAAGATTTTCTCAAAGCATGAGAAGTTTATAAAGAACTGAATAACAAAGAAGCAGAAACATTAGATTTGACGAAGCCAGTGTTAATGACAAAATGTACTGTATGTCTATAGAGCGGGCCGTGGACTCGCGCGCGGCCGAACGCTCTACTGAGGAAAATATTTATGTTAAATTACAGGCAATCGGGGAGACGAATTTTATCTTAGATACTCATAGTACAATGTTCAAGGAATGTTTTGCACGCAGAAACGAACAAATTCGAATATGAGAATATATAAATATATCGAACTGCTTATTTCATTATTATAAATAAATAGAAAAATAAATTGATTTTTGAATATTGTTTATTCCATATAAAAATATGAACTTTCATGAACATCTCCTGAAATATTCGTTACATTTTAGTTGAAAGAGATTGAGTAATACATTTTTTAATTAAAAGTGATCT
Source organism: Euceroptres primus (assembly GCA_037177015.1). Taxonomy (NCBI): domain Eukaryota; kingdom Metazoa; phylum Arthropoda; class Insecta; order Hymenoptera; family Figitidae; genus Euceroptres; species Euceroptres primus. Next base: position 8,291 of record JBAGKK010510146.1, on the reverse strand, counting down.
TAAAATGCAATTGCATAAAAAAATAGTAAAAATCAAAACTTAGTAAAATGCTTTAGGGAGATGTTCAGGATTGATATTGGCTCTCATTTGATTCATGCTTCACTTAATTCCACGATCTAGTCGAAATTGGGGTGCCTACTTGACGTGTTTTGTCTCAGAGAGTAACAGTGCGATTAGGGATGGTTTAAGTTTATTATCTATAATGATATTTTTGAGTTATATTTAAAATACGAGAGGAAAAATGTGTTTGAAGTGACCTGTCAAAATGTGACATTTTCGTAATGTTTGATAATTTATTACAAACAAAATACACTATCGAAAATTTTAAAACTTGTTGCAAAATAAAGATTGATACCAACCTTTTGCACGGTATTCAGTAAAACTGCTCATCAAAATTTATTCTTCCAGATTTTCATTCTCAAAAACCTGAAACAAAAACAAAAACTTAGCGGATGTACTTTCATGGTTTTCTTTTAAATACCGTTTAAAATTTTGTCTCGACCAACCGATTTTGACAGAGTTAACCAAAGTTGGTAAAGCAAACTGAAGGAATCAGTCAACGTATGAATTACTTTTCTTTTTTGGAATTTAAAGTTCAACACAAATTCCATACATCAAGCAAGTACAACGAATCACTAATTTCAATCAATTTCGAAATCATTTCAGGGTTGCTGCAAGCCAGGGGAAGTACAGAAAAATCTGACAGTGTCAGGGAATTTTTTTTTATTCAACAAATTATAATTATAAGTCAATCATTAAAATTATAATTAACCAATTATAATTATATAATTACAATATCATATAATTATAATTACAATTATAATGTCAGATAACGGTAAGTTAAAATAAAAAATTCGTCAGGGAAAAGTCAAGGAATTTTGAAATTGGTATGTTATAGCAACTCTGAATTTGTAGGAATAAAATAAAAATCACGTCCTATTTTAACAGGCTAAAATAGGACGTACATAGGTCTACTGGTCTATATACCTAAATTTTATTTATAGTTAATTTATGTATGTTTGTGTGTGTGCGTCTGTTTTTTTTTTGTTGTAATTCCTATTCCTCATTTGAGAATTTTTTCTGCTTATTCTTTATATGTAAATTTTCATATTATAATATATACTGAACCAATTATGTTCAGGAGTGTATTTTTTATGCAATTTATAACCTCCCTCTTTCTCTTTCTTCTCGTAAAGAATAGACTGAAAAAATTAATCGTTGAGAAACAGGTATTATCTAGAATTAATCTAGTATTAACTAGGAATAAAATTTAAGTACATAGGATAAAATAGGCCGTGATTTTAATTTTATTCTTGCAAATTATTTCCAAATTAATTGATAATAATGAATGGAATTTGTGTCGAATTTAAAAGAAAAAAGGAAAGTAATCGATACCTTGACTGCTTCTTTCAGTTTTCTTTACCAACTTTGGTTAACTTTATCAAAATCGGTCGGTCGAGACAAAATTTTAAACGGTATTTAAAAGAAAACCACGCAAAGTACATCAGCGAAGTTTTTGTGATTGATGGCTATAAGTTTAAATAATTTATTCGGGCAAGTAAAATTTAAAAAGAAAATGTATATTCGGAAGTACGCGGGTTTGAAAGTGGTGATTTTTTGCTAATTTTCAGGTTTTCGAGGACGAAAATCCAGAAGAATAAATTTTGATAAGTTTCACTGAACGCCGTGCAAAAGGTAGGTATAAATCTTTATTTTGAAACAAGATTAAAAATTTTCAGTAGTGTATTTTGTTTGTAATAAATTATCAAGCTTTACGAAAATGACACATTTTGACAGGTCACTTCAAACACATTTTTCCTCTCGTATTTCAACTATAACTTCAAAATATCATTATAGATAATAAATTTAAATCATCCCTAATCGCACTGTTTCTCTCTGCATAATTTTAAATAAGTAACTTTAGTGTTTAATTTATTTTAAAAATGACCTGCTATCGCCATCTTTCACACGTACACATGTTTTCAAAAATTTTTACTGGCTTAATGAAAATTAATTTATTATTCTTAAAATACACGAATTGAATTTATAAATATAAGAAATAATTTTAGACCTACATATCTTTTCGAAGATCCGTTATCTCCTATTTTCAATTGAAAATATTAAAAGACGACTGTGACTATTTTTATTTTGTGTAAGTTTAATGAATTGAAATTTTCAAATTTATTCTAATTTTAAAATTTTTATGACAAATAACGTATCTCTATAATCATAAAAATTCACAGATTCGAAAAATCGCATTTCTAAATCGCTAATTGATGAATTAAAAATTTTTACTGATGCAATTTTCCTCATTTAAGTGACATTACTCTAGTCCAATCATAGCTTTTTTTCGGGAAACAAATGCTATGAGAGGTTTTTCTGCGGGATATTGTTCGGAAGCGTGTTATAAACAAAATATCAAAAAAACAACTCATGAATAATTGGGACAGTTTGTTTAAATAATGATCAAAGTTATGGAAATGTGGTTTTTTGACTCGTGTAAAAAAAATGTTATTGATAGCGAAAAAAAGTTTGTATGAAAAATGTAGGTATTAAAAGAAACTGTAAAATAGGATAAGTCGCATTAAGTTCCGATAATTTGTTTATACGCGAGAGCTCAAAAACGGTCAAAATTGGCCGTTTCTTCAATTGCTAATAATTAATGCAATTTTCATCGAAAATACTTGTAATTCAGGATTTTTAAAGCTTTTTGCACCCTTAATAAGTGGTTAAAATTTTAGCTCGAAAGCTTCATTAGTTTGTCGTTGGCGGAATATGTTATCTAAAAAGATGCTGTTTTCAATTCATTTTTCCCAAGCTCACAGGCGTCGTAAAGCTTCGATCAAGAGTTGCTTTTGTACCTTAATAATGCATTTTCACATGCATTTACGGAGAATATAATTTTTTCAAATCTAATTTGTTTAAAAATGGCTTTGAGAAAAACCTAATATGTTTTAAATTGTTAAGGTAGGTAATTGTTATAAAATGAAATAGTAACGTCTATAGTTTAGTTAGTACTATTATTCTTCGCATTTTTAAAAAAATCGTTATTCTACGTTGATGAGAAGCTGAGATAATTTTTTTTTTTTCGCTGTGACGTTAATTATTAATATTAGAAGCCGAAACTTGGAGAGAGTCTACATTAAGAGCTATATTTTCATGTCCTACATTAACATCAATATGAATTCAAGTATTTAACTGCAAAAAAAAAAGATATCGACGACGAGTTCTATCTAGCGAACAAGTTAAAGAGCGAGGCGGCGCATGCGCGCCGCGCGTTGACGTTGCGCGCATAAAACTGATCGAGCGTTTTCAAATCGATGGAGCTGGAAAAATTGGCCATATCTCGGTTAATATCGATCGTATCGAGATAATTCTTTTTTTAATTTGGGATATCTCGAAAAATCATGATCATTGAAACTATTATACTAACGGAAGTAATATTATTTCTACCCGAAATTTAGGCAGAGATGAAATTATTATATTGCCACAGTAAAAATAATACTAAGAAATTATTAAAAGATTTAGTATGAAATGAAATATAATACGAAATGTATATAATGTGTATAATTTAATATTTAACCCTTTCATCCATCCCATTGATTAGACCTTACTTGATGATTTTTTAGTATTATTTTTAATATGGCAATATGATAATTTCATCTCTGCTAGTGAACGGAGGTCTCATTGACTATAAAAATTTAAGTAGACAAGAAGATCGAGTAAAAAATTTACAAATATCAGGTAAATATAAGTGTTGTAAAATTCGAAAAACAAATTTTTTGCAAATTTCGGGTTGAAATAATTTAAACCCGATTCCCGTATCGGGGGGTAAATTTGACCCAAGACAAAACTCAAAGAATCAGATTTTTCCACGAGTTCGTTTGTTTATTGTTAATTATTTATTATTCTAATTAAACGAATATCAAATTCCATAATTTTATCATAAAGTAGAAGGTTCAAAAGTGATCCATGAATTTTTCCAGAATTTTCTATTCATATTTACTACATTTTCAAGATACCAGGTCAATTTAACCCTCCTATACGGTTAAGGTAGGTAAAAAACAGCGATACGGGAATCGGGTTAATTCCGTTAATATAATAGCTTCAATGATCATAATTTTTCAAGCTATCCTAAATTAAAACAAGAATCATCTTGATACGTTTATTATTCACCGAGATATGGCCAATTTTTCCAGCTCCATCGATTTGAAAACGCTCGATCAGTTTTCTGCGCGCAACCTCTGTGCGCGGCGCGCATGTGCCGCTTCGCTCTCTAACTCGTTCGCTAGATAGAACTCGTCGCCGATATCTTCTTGTTTGCAGTTAAATAGTTGAATTCATATTAATATTAATGTAGGACATGAAAATATAGCTATTAATGTATACTCTCTCCAAGTTTCGGCTCCTAATATTAATAATTAACGTCACAGCGATTTAAAAAAAAAAAAATTATCTCAGCTTCTAATCAACGTAGAATAACGATTTTTTTAAAAAAATGCGAAGAATAATATTACTAGCTAAACTATATACGTTACTATTTCATTTTTTAACAATTACCTATCTTAACAATTTAAAACATATTCAGTTTTTTTAAAGCCATTTTTTAACAAATTAAATTTGAAAAATTATATTCTCCGTAAATGCATCTGAAAATGTTAAGATACAATATCAAGGTACAAAAGCAACTCTTGATCGAAGCTCTACGACGCCTGTGAGTTTGGGAAAAATGAATTGAAAACAGCATCTTTTTAGATAACAAATTCCGCCAACGACAAACTAATAAAGCTTTCGAGCTAAAATTTTAACCACTTATTAAGCGTGCAAAAAGCTTTAAAAATTTTGAATTACAAGTATCTTTGATGAAAATTGCATTAATTATTAGCAATTGAAAAAACGGCCAATTTTGACAGTTTTTGTGCTCTCACGTATAAACAAATTATCGGAACTTAATGCGACTTATCCTATTTTACAGTTTCTTTTAATACCTACATTTTTCACACAAACTTTTTTTCGCTATCAATAACAGTTTTTTCACACGAGTCAAAGAACCACTTTTCCATAACTTTTATCATTATTTAGACGAACTTTTCCAACTATTCATGAGTTGGATTTTTGATATTTTGTTCATAACACGCTTCCGAACAATATTTTGTTCCCAAAACAGGCTGTTTCATGTCTATAATGACTGGACTACTCGGACAATAGGGACACCTGCTGGAAGAGTCCAGAGTGCCGGGTGAGCCGAGATCGAGTCACATGAGGGGTAACCGATTATTGGGGGAAAAGTACTCAGATAGCTGGTGCAGAAACGGGAACTGCCCCCACCATTGTGTAGACCCCCGACTGTTTGGGTTTACCGACAATGACGGACCATCCCACTCTCAGACGAAAGACATTATCCCCTAATTGCATTTAAAGCTTCCTGTAATAACTATTTGCTAGAAAGCAAGACAACAAGCATTCAAACCCGTAATTGGTATCTTTAGACTTTGAAGTCTTAGATATAATTTTACAAAGATTTTAATATTTTAGGGAAATCAATTGTGTATAACCCTCTAACTTGAGAACGATTCGTTCCATAAAATTAGTGCTAAGGAGAAAAGCTTTATTACTTACAAAAATGCTTTAAAACTCTTACCATAAATAATTAAATTGTTGAAAAAAGTTACTTAAAGAAATTGGGGGACCTTTCAATATAATTTCCAGGATATGGCGAAGTGTGCAAATTTCACTATTTATATTTATAATTATATATTTTTCACATGCGCGAAATCTCCAAACAAAGTAGAATTGATGGCACGAATGCAATAAGGGGATATAATATTTTTCGCCTGAGAGTAGAAAGGCCCACACCGATGAAAAAGGTAGTGCCTGTAGACAAATTAACATTTAGCCCACATTTATTGGAAGCAGGAAATTATCAGATTCATTGGAATATACCCTTAATTAGTGTAGAAACATTTTAGAAATGAGTTTCAGCTGTGCTAGGTATGTCAAAGATTTTTACAATTGTTATAAACAAATTACAAAAATGATTTTCTGAGTATAAGCGATGTTTAAAAACTTCTGACGCATACTTTTTGGAGAAAATACATGTAAACAGATATTTACTTACAATTTGTAAAAGATAAATACAAATAGTATTTATCTTTATAATGCATAATATATTTATAATGCATGATATCGCGATTTAAAAAAAACAACGTCAATCCCCTGAAAAATGACTGAACTATGCATTTGTTAATTATTATTTGATAAACAATTAAAAATTATATTTTAAAAGCCTAGCATCTCGGCAAGAGACAATGGCAACATAATTGTAAGTGGTTCTGCAGAAACAAGGAGGTCTATCTGTCAAGAAATGGCTATTAGCAGGATATTTTTAGTTGGTGACTGATTTAATAATATAAGGTTGAATTGTTATTTCCCATTGCCACATTTGCCGTCGTGTGAACGTGAGCAATACGAACATACCTCACAAGTGTGGCAACACCGCTTGAGGAGAGAACGTGCAGATACTATCGCGCTTCAATATACAGGTGAGGTCACTTCGTACAGCAAATATCTACAAGATATATCGAATTAAAGAATGGGAAATTGTAATGGGTTTTCCCAAATTATAACCAAACCTGGTCAGGGGTGGCCCAGGATTGGGATGCCGTTATCAAAGATGGCATTACGAGTTATCTTACCGTTGTCCTGTACCTCCTTCGGCGGCCCTCTTTGATCAATGAGTCTGCAGGTCTCACTCTTGCGACCCACAGACAACCTATAAAGCTCGTTGATTATCCTTTGAATGACGGGCGCCAGGCAGAATCCATCTGCCGAGCTCCTGGAATCCGTCCTCGCCGCCTGGACCGTCGGCCAGCTCACCAAGAACGTCGTACGAGACAGGGAAGTAGGAACTCACACGGGAGAGAGAGAGAGAAAACTCCACAGTGTGTTCAAAAGATTGAGTGCGTCTTCACGCCACTCTAGTCATACGGATCATTTATTTTCTATAAAATCAATCAAATTTCATTAACGACAAATAACAGCTTAAACTATTCTTTCGCTCCAGAGACAGCTTTATTCAAATGGGAGGAACCCTGTACTTTAAGAGTAATGGCAGCCCGAGACGCTCCCGCGTACCCCTGACACATTGTCGGTGTCCTCACCGCGTGCTCTCGTCCGATTAACCTCTGAGACCCTCGACCTGACCAACAAAAACTGGAAGAGGTCAGCCGAGTGTCTCGTACCGTGTTTCGGCGGCGAGAGAGTCTCGACCCTACAAAAAACGTCGAATTGAAAAGTATTGAAATGTATTAATATTTTAATGCGATTTAGTCCCGCTTTCTGCAGCATTTGCATTAATTCTTATTTAATTCGTATTACTTGTAGACAGTTCGAAAACATTTAAATGCGACGATTTCGCACTAAAAAATATTTTTATATTAGAAAGATTCAAAAGTATTTAATCGCATTCGCACTAATGCGAACTCTCGCATTAAAAAGTATTGATTTACTCATAATTTTTTTCGCATTCAAAAATATACAAAGTTTAGGCGTGCTATTCTCAAACCTCGCATTGAAAAGTATTAATTGCAGTCCCAATGCAAGCTTGTCGAAAAACGGAATTCCAGACAACATCTCCTGAATACAAAGCAATACTTTCTAATTTGAATTTTTTTGCAGGGAAGCAACCACCGAAATACAATTCAGCCTAACCTATGTCAATGCGTTGCCAACGCGCCCCACACCGACCGAGACCCAGATGCAAGGAAAACGGAGAAAACAGGACAGTACTAACCTTGCAGCCACCCCGCGAGTTCGGCCTTCTAATTCTCCATATCTGCATACCGTCGTGGTAGGTCTGACTCCCTTAACGTTCGGTCGTTGCGGCACTCACGACTTTATTCCGTCACGCCAAGAACACCATTGACAGGAAATCGTCTGCTCGCCCGTCTTCTCCTGTTTTCCACCGGATCCTCGTGATTCTCCGTGCTACCTACTGTTCTGTCACCACAAGATTCATATTAGGGAATTAGGGTGCTAGAACCCTATCACTAAATACTCACCGGGCTAGTAGACTTCAGAGCGGTGAAATTGAATTTACCTAGCAAAGATTAATTTAAATATTAACCTATGGGGTTGACTTGCAAAGACCGAAATAATTAATATATATGTCTTGACTAATTGACATGAAAAATCTCTCTCTCTCTCCCTCCCTCCCTCTCTCTCTCTCTCTCTCTCTCTCTCTCTCTATCCTATTGAAATAGATAGTAAGCTAAATTTTAAGTGGTAGAAGA
>JBAGKK010510135.1:0-14051 GCA_037177015.1 Euceroptres primus | reverse complement strand
ATTTGTTTCAGATAACGAACCTACTGGTTCACCACCACCCATGGAATCACACACTACCTGATCATGGCTGAATATACACGACGGCAGAGTCAGTATGAAGCCAACGCATGCGCACTGAAGTGCGCACTAGAATCATCAGTAAGGACAAACGAACAGGCCTGGTGGAAGGACAGTTGAAATGATTCAGAATGAAATGATCCTGGTCCGACTGTACTGTAATATGCATCAGGTTATATTGTAATATGCTTCAGGTATATTTAATGTGCACCATGCTACTTTATAATAAACATTTGTGCATTCAATATACATATACCATATTATTTTATAATATGCATGTTGTATACTTAATATGCATCATATTGTAAAACATAATATACATCTTATATAAATATTTTATTATATAATATAATTATATAATATAATATTATATAAATATATAAATAAATATAAATATATATAAAAATAAATAAATATAAATATATAAATAATATTATTATATAATATAATTATATAATATAATATTATATAAATATTTTATTATAGGCAAATTCTGAAAAAACAACAAATAGTTTAACATACAAAAAAGGTAAAGAATATAATCAAAGTAAAGAATGTTTGGTTAAATGACAATTTTGAGTAATCAAATAAATTAGGTTTATAAATAATAGAAATTACTATAACATCAAGAGCATTTCATTGGTACGACAAATTTGAACAGATTAAAAACATCTGAAAAAGTCCACTTATTTAAAATTTAATAAAACATACCTATAAAACGAGTTCAATCATCCCATGTAAAATGTTTCAAGTCAGAAAAACATTGGTCAATTAATTACATAAAAAAAATATTTAAGTAACATCTGTATACAATAACATGATATAAAAGATGTATAATATTATAAAATCGTTTAAAACTTATAAAATTGTTCAAACATTTTACCAAGTTTGCAAGAAATTCACGACACACCGGCTGCCAACTTGGTTGAACGTCTTTTTCAGGATAACAATGAAAGTGAAAACTGAAACGACACTCAATAATGAAATCTATCTTGATAAGAAATATTGAAACCTTCAAATGCGATCAAACAATTGAGAACAGGGGACTCACTGTCCAATTCTATAATTAAAGCTGAGAATGTGCGAAGAAAACGAATAAAATAATTAAATTTTATTTAAAATGGTTTAAAAAATTTTCGGGGAATTGTTATTTTCATAGCGTAAATTTCAGATGCAGAATTCAGACCTAAAAACATCAAACTTATTGAAAATACCTTAAAACTAATGGATACCCTCCACATGACTGTTCAAAAAAAGAAACGTTAAGTCTTTATAACTCTGAATCTCTTACCAATAATAAAAAACTAGAAAAGAATTTTGTAGATTTTACAGTTTGTCCGTATATCAAAGGTTTATCTGAAAAGATCGAACAGGTTTACGTCATCATAAAATAAGAATTTTTAAACCAATTAGGAATTCTGGAAAGTTTTTCTCCAACTTAAAGGATTCACTTCCAAAATTCAAACGAATGGGTTTAGTATATAAATGTAACTGCCTAAATTGCTCGGCATTCTATGTTGTTGAAACTGTAAGGAAATTAGAAACTAGAAATAGAGAACATAAATAAACACCAAAATGTTGCGGTTAATTTACTCTTATGAAAATAACAATTCCCCGGAAATTTATAAAACCATTTTAAATAAAACTTCATTCTTTTATTCGTTTTCTTCGCACATTCTCAGCTTTAATTATAGAATTGGACAATGAGTCCCCTGTTCTTAATTGTTTGATCGCATTTGAAGGTTTCGAAATTTCTTATCAAGATAGATTTCATTATTGAGTGTCGTTTCAGTTTTCACTTTCATTGTTATCCTCAGTAGACGTTCAACCAAGTTGGCGACCGGAGTGTCGAGAATTTCTTGCCAACTTGGTAAAATATTTAAACAATTTTATAAGTTCTATACGATTTTATAATATTATACGTCTTTTCTATCATGTTATTGTATACGAATGTTACTTAAATATTTTTTATGTATTTTTTTATTTTTTTTTATTTTTATCAGACCAGACATTTACATATCTCCATGAATCATATCATGAATTGAAGCACCAATACAATCAATGACTCTGAGTAAACAAGCAAATCTTCCAACCTTAATTCTCGGCTCTTTAGAGTAATTAATTGACCAATGTCTTTCTGACTTGAAACATTTTACATGAGATGATTGAACTCGTTTTACAGGTATGTTTTATTGAATTTTAAATAAGTGAATTTTTTAAATGTTCTTAATCTGTCGTTAAAGTTTGTCGTAGCAATGAAATGCTCATCATAATAGAGTAATTTCTTTTATTTATAAACTTTATTTATTTGATTACTCAAAATTGTCACTTAACCAAACACTCTTTACTTTGATTATATTCTTTACCTTTTTTGTATGTTAAACTATTTTTTTTCAGAATTTGACTATAATAAAATATTTATTAAAAAGGGTCCAAACCAAGGACCGAAACGTCTAATTTTTTTCTTTAATTTAAATCACCTTTCTAATCGAAGACTGATCAAGGATCTAGTAGATCATATTATGCATTACAATTAAATATACATCACATTTCAATCTTCTATGCATTGCATTTTAACATAGTAAAATCGCATTGTATATTTAATATGTTAATATTTAATATACCGCATCCGGTATATTTAATATGCACCACATTGCATTGTAATATGCATCTGGTACATTTAATTTGCACCACATCACATAATATGCATGTGGTACATTTAAAATGCACCATATTGTATTATAATAATCATCTGGTATACTTAATGTGCATCATATTTTAATTGAAGTATTGTACAATACAATATGCATCGTCTTAAAATATTACATACTTCATACCATACATAATATACATATGTGACGTGCCACGAGAAAAGGGGACTATCGCGGAAAAATAGAATTTTACAGGGCGAGCAGTTGAAGTCGAGCCTATTTAGAAGTGGAAGGCGACTCCCGAAAATCTGCCCCTCCACTTACAACTACACTCTCATTCATCGTTCGAAGTTCGGCAGGCGGCACCGCGCGTGAGCTTGTAGTGGTGAGTGGTGGGAGGTGTTTTTGTTGGTCCAGAGTTTCGCTGAGAAATGCGCTATTTACGGCCTTTCGGAAAGCTGTTTTTTTATAGGAAATAATGGTCGAAAATTTTGTCTGATTTATGTGCTGGATAGAGCAACTCAAAAACTGTCAATAGAGACAATAAACGGATTCTCGATTTTTTCCGCGTTAGTCCCCTTTTCTCGTGGCACGTCACATATGATAACACAATATACATCACATTATAGTATAATCTGCATCACATTGTAGTAAAATATGCTTCACATTATGCGCATCATATTGTGATATAATATACATCATAGTATAATATATTATACATAATATTAAAATATAATGCACATCATATTGTAATACAATATACATCATATTATAACATAATATACATCACATTACAGTGTAATATACATCACATGACAATGCAATATGCATCGCATTATACTACAATTCACATCAAATTGTTTCGTAATATAACTTGCATCACATTATAATATAACATGCATCACATTTTAGTATAATATCCATCATATTGTAAGATAATATACATCATACTGCAACATAATATGCAACACAATCAGGGCCGTACGAAGCACTTTCACTCGGAATAATATGAATTATGTAGGAATAATATGAATTATGTAACTAAATTATGTATGCATATAAGATTTTTACCATAAGGGATGAAAATTCGTAAATGACGATCAAAAATTAACAAAAAAAAATTTTCAACATGTTTTTAAAAATAAATGCAAAAGGCGAATTGATACTGCTCGCTCTGTTGCTGCGGTACTGCTTGACTACTACTCGACGACCCTGCCCCCCCCCCCACCCTCAGACCGTGTATCTACTGAATGTCAGCGATCGAAATTCTAGGAATATCATAAACCGGGATTCGAGTGTAATATAATGTGCATCGCATTATAATATAATATGCATCATATTACAACATCATATGCATCATATTACAACATCATATGCATCATATTACAATATAATATGCATTATATTACAATATAATATGCATCATATTGCAATGTAATATGCATCACATTGTAATGCAATATGCATCATATTGCAATATAATATGCATCACAATACAATATAATATGCATCACAATACAATATAATATGCATCACTACAATATAATATGCATCACACTAAAATATAATATGCATCATACTAAAATATAATATGCATCACACTAAAATATAATATGCATCACACTAAAATATAATATGTATCACACTACAATATAATATGCATCACACTACAATATTATATGCATCACACTACAATATAATATGCACCCCACTACAATATAATATGCACCCCACTACAATATAATATGCATCTCACTATAATATAATATGCACCGCACTACAATATAATATGCATCACACTACAATATAATATGCCTCACACTACAACATAACATGCATCACACTACAATATAGTATGCATCACACTGCAACATAATATGCATCACACTAAAATATAATATGCATCACACTACAATATAATACGCATCATACTAAAATATAATATGCATCATACTACAATATAATATGCATCACACTAAAATATAATATGCATCATACTACAATATAATATGCATCATACTAAAATATAATATGCATCACACTAAAATATAATATGCATCATACTACAATATAATATGCATCATACTACAATATAATATGCATCACACTACAGTATAATATGCATCACACTACAGTATAATATGCATCACACTACATCATAATATGCATCACACTACAATATAATATGCATCACACTACAATATAATATGCATCACACTTCAATATAATATGCATTACACTACAATATAATATGCATTACACTACAATATAATATGCGTCATACTACAATATAATATGCATCACACTACAATATAATATGAATCAGACTACAATATAATATGCATCAGACTACAATATAATGTGCATCATACTACAATATAATATGCATCACACTACAATATAATGTGCATCACACTACAATATAATGTGCATCACACTACAATATAATATGCATCATACTACAATATAATATGCATCACACTACAATATAATATGCATCATACTACAATATAGTATGCATTATAGTACAATATAGTATGCATCATAATACAATATAATATAATATGCATTACATTATAACATAATATACATTGCATTGTAATATAATGTGCATCACATTGTAATATAATGTGAATCGCATTGTAATATAATGTGCATCGCATTGTACACTCAAATTCTAGTTTAAGATATTCCAAGAATTTCGTTCGGTGGCATCCAGTTGTTGCGCGGTTCCGAGGGTAAGGAGAGAAACACGGTTTTCGACAGCTACAGAGCGAGCAGTATCAATTCGCGTTTTGAATTTATTTTTAAGAGTACGTTGAAAATGGTTTTTTCAATAATTTTTCATCGCCATTTAAGAATTTTCATCCCTCATGGTGAAAAATTTACATGCGTACATAATTCAATTACATAATTCATATTATTCCTACACAATTCATATTATTCCGAGTGAAAGTGGTTCGTACGTCCCGGACTGTTTGTGTTCAGAGAAGTTCAAGGACTATCCCGATTTAAGTTAGGCAATGACCAAAACCCATCTTAAACCGGGATTTGAGGGTTATATAATTTGTATCATTAAAACATATCATGCATCATATTATATTATAATATGCATCCTATTGCAACTTAATGTGCATGGAACCTAATGTGTGTCGAATTATATTTAAATATACCTCATAATATGATGGGGGGTGATGGTGATGGCCCCTAATGCTCCCCCCCCCCCCGCTTGACATGCCACTGTGGAGAGGCCTCGCGTCAACCACGCAACTCGAGTTGTGTATATGTGCCCCAGTTGTGTATATGTGTCGAGTCTATGTGCCCCAGCCCTAAATCTGCGGAAGCGTAAGGGTAATCGTAGGCGTGGGCGACGAGCGTTCAGGGGCCTTTAGTCATATAAAAAAATTTAAGTGTTGATTTTTTGCTTCCCTTATTACGTAAAACGCGATATTTCGTGGTTGAAAATTTTTTTAAACTTTTGTTTTTTTTTAACCTTGAAGAAAAGTTGTTGAATTCAGTAGGGGAGTTGCATTTTCTATGTATATCCGTTGGTGCATAGGAATTTTGAATTTTCATCACAGAAGTATACAAGTTAGTATACTTCTTGAAGGGGTTGCGCCGGGGGGGGGGCTTTCAAAAGATATCTAAAAGTTTTCCCAGGTTTCGACAGTACAATAAAAAAATTTGGTACAATATTCGCTTTTAAAGGATCGTGATTTACGTGGTTTATATGTATAAAGGTCGAAAAAACAACCCCTAGAAATAATTCGAAGACTTTTTCTGATCGGGGGTATCGCCTGAAGACACCCTCAAGTGATTTCAAGTACCAATAGTTGTATAAAAAAAAATAGTATAAGGGACAGTGACTCAATCTGGATAAAAAAGTTTTGACTTTATAATAATGGAACATTTTACAGAAAAAATAAAAGTATTACGTACCAAATTGAAGATAAGACATTCCTTTAAACAATGCCAGTAACGTAACAAAAATTATATCAGATATTTATCCATAAGTAATCTTTTTCTGAACCATTGCATTTTTATCCAGATGCGGATTTGGAACCGCTGCCCGGATAGTCGTGTTTTACAGCACTCACAGTGTTAATTGATCAATATTTCACTTGATCTTATCGAATAGCATTTCAGCACTGTTACTTTTAATTGTTTTTATCTTGATAAAAATAATATTTTTGAATATATTGTAAAAAATACACCAGTTATTGTCTCTATCGTTTTTACTATAGAATGATGTCAACCACTTCTGCCAACTTCAAATGCTGAAAAAATGTATTAAAATAGCTAGTTCTTTTATGTTGGTAAAGTGTGTGCGTCATTTGAAAAACTTCTGCGAGTTTTTTTCACGAATTATCCAGTTCGGGGAAAATGACACTACCAATAAAAACATCTTAATTACGTTGTTTGTGGTAATTAAAAGTTCGTTTCTGTGGAAAGTCTTAAAGCCAAATATTCCGTGAATATAAAGAACAAAAGAATCAGTTGTAAAAAAATCTTACGACAGTAAAAATGACGAAATGATCAGAGGTAAAAAGTTACGTTATGTCGAAAACACATTTTTTAATTTAATATTTGTAAAGGTTGAAAATAAAACCTCTTACACCAAATTAAAAGACTCCTTCTGTAGGAGGATATTTATTGACGGTATGTCACAGTGGTTTTAGGTACCAATACCTTGATCAAAAAATCTGCTGTAGATATTCGCTGCTGAGAAATTGAGATTTCTATGCCTCACGTTACAACCAATTGTTAAAAAAAAATTTAAGATCACGAAATATCGTTTTTACGTAATAAGGGTAGTAAAAAACAGGGTGGCCGCTGGATCGGGAAACCGGGAAATGACCGGGAATTCATTGTGACCTGGAAAAACCGGGATATGACCGGGAATTTTTAAAATTTTGTTAAAAAATGTACGAAAAAGTGCAGAAGTCATTGATCAAGAGATTAAAAAACTAAATAACTAAATAAAACTCATTATTGTAGAAACCTTAGTACGATAAATGTAAAATATATCTCGTTTAACAGTAACATTCTGTGATCTCCTTTCGTTTACAAAATGTAAATGCTTATGACCGAATCCATTCCAAATCAGGCAGGCAGTGCAACTTCAAGCCACAGAATCGGTCGTCTATGAAATATGTTGTTTTTCAAGGGAGATAAGAAGACACTTATTTTACCGTTTTGAGAAAAAATACTTTTTCACAAAGTTATGAGTATTTGAATTTTAAGCTTCTTTTTTTTAAAAAAAAACAGCATTTTTCTTCAAACTTTTATAACTTTAGACTCAATTAGGATATTTGAATTTTCTTTCCTGATTATGGTGAGGTTTATTGGCCGCTTTCAAAATCCGCCAGAAAATTAAAAAAATATTGTAAATTTTCAAAATGGCGACGCTTTTTCTGAAAAAATTAAAAGACGATTTTCTCAAATATCCTACCTTGTTTTTTGCCCAAATTTTTTTGATAAATTGGTACTCATATGATGACAACAATAGATAAGTTTCATGCGGGCTAA
This sequence comes from Euceroptres primus, assembly GCA_037177015.1. Classification (NCBI taxonomy): domain Eukaryota; kingdom Metazoa; phylum Arthropoda; class Insecta; order Hymenoptera; family Figitidae; genus Euceroptres; species Euceroptres primus. The sequence continues at coordinate 5,814 of JBAGKK010510135.1, read as the reverse complement.
ACTACTTTTGTAAACAGGAGAATTTTTTGAAATTAAATCGAATTTTCGAATTTTTCTTTCAACTGGCGGCACGTGAAAAAAAATATCAACAAAAAAGGTTTATGCTTTAAAAAAGTTATGCGCGAAAGACCTCCTAATGTTTTATGATATCTTGCATCGTTTGTGAGAAAAATTCGAAAATGTGATTTTCTAAAAATAGAACTTGCCCTGGATTCAAAAATGGTTTGACCAACATAAAACTCGCTGGATGGTTTACTCCTGTAAACATAAATTTTTAAAAAATATTTGATAAAATTAGAAAGATGGGTTTTTCTATGAAATCGCCATTTTATGTTTGCAGAATTCAATTAAAAAAATAAGATCGATTATTTTGAAACGCTCATCTTCTTAATTTTTTTCAAATGTTTCTTAAAAATCTATGTTTACATAAGGAAACTATCCAACGAGTTTTATATTGGCAAAACCATTTTTGAGTCCAAGACAATTTCTGTCTTTACAAAATCACATTTTCGAATTTCTCTCAAAAACGATGCAAGATATCATAAAAGATTAATAGGTCTTTTGCGTAGAACTTTTTTAAAGCATCAAACTTTTTTGTTGATATTTTTTCGTATGTGCCGTCAGTTGTAAGAAAAATTCGAAAATTCGATTTCATTTAAAAAAATTCTCCTGTTTACAAAAGTAGTCTAGCCCGCATGAAACTTATCTATTGTTGTCATCATATGAGTACCAATTTATCAAAAAAATTTGGGCATTAAACAAGGAGGGGTTTTTGAGAAAATCGTCTTTTGATTTTTTCAGAAAAACCGTCGCAATTTTGTGAACTTTCAATATTTTTTAAATTTTCTGGCGGATTTTAAAAGAGGAAAAATAAACCTCACCATAATCAGGAAAGAAAACTCAGATATCCTAATTGAGACTAAAGTTATAAAAGTTTAAAGAAAAATGTTGTGTTTGTTTAAAAAAAAAAGATTAAAATTCAAATACTCATAACTTCGTGAAAATGTATTTTTTCTTAAAACGGTAAAACCCGTCTCTTCTTATTTCCTTTGAAAAACAACATATTTCATAGACGACCGATTCTGTGACTTGAAGTTGCACTGCCTGCCTGATTTGAAATGGATTCGGTCTTATATATTTTAATATCACACTTTAGTCACTAGGGATTAGTTGAACTTAAAATATTTATATTACATAGATTTAAAACTTATGCTCTCGTTTAACTCACAGTGACATTTCATTATATAAAATAGCCTAATGTTACTTATTAAAAATATAAAAATGTTCGCCCTAAAATCATTAATCACTATGGCTTAGTTGAAAAACCTCCATTTGTACTTTTTCAATAATATAAACTATTTTAATGTTAAATTAAAAGGAAATTCATGTTTGTATGTTCAGAATAATAAATAAAAAACATTAAAAAAATTTTAAAATCCACTGCATTAACGGTTATTCATTGGAAACTATTATTTAATGACAGGGAAAAAATTTTCGATGACTGGGAAATGACCAGGAACTTTTTTCGTCGGTGAAATCGAGCACCCTGTTTTATAAACGGTCAATGTAAATGTACCCAAACTTTCTGTCGGTTGTTTAAAGGTCTTTGATCTTCAAAAGAACAAATATTTTCAATTGCGATTTATAGATAAGGTTACAAAAATTTAACTGTTTTTAATTTTCTTTCTTAAACTCAAAATATATTCAAAACCAGGGACCAGGATTTTTTGAAACTATGGTGCGAATGTCCCTCCTTAATGAATTATACACTATATCATTACAGAACTAATAAACTAACTAAAATTTGTTATGTTACAGCGGCATCATTGAAATGTTACACATGCCACTCACTTCATGACAGAAATAACGAATGTGCGATGTTAAAGAACATGGAACCCACAGAATGTTCTACTCAAATTGCAACAAGTGTTTCAAAAGAAGCTTTCCCTCCTGAAATTAAAAACATATTTGACATGGATCAAACACACAATATGCCTAATCCAGAATGGTCCTGTGCAAAACTTGAAATAGTTGGTATGAACACTGGTACGGTCTTACTTTATATTCTATCCATGTATATTTGTATAATTAACATTAAAAACATTCAAAAATGTCTATTTGAGATATAGTTTTAACCATCACAATCAAAGTTTTCAAAATCTTTAAAACTAATTCCGATAAAATCAATAAATAAATTCTGGTTTCAATCCAAATTTTTTTTGAGTGATTGAAAATTAAATTCAATATTATCCAAGCACTGATCATTTAATTTCATATTAATTTATGTATTTAAAAAAATGTAACAGGAAATGGTCCCAGAAGCAACTACACAATCCGAACCTGCCAGATGGCTAATACTGGCAGGACCAACTTTTGTGAAGGTGCAACGAACAAATTGAAAGATCCCAATAATGCTAATAATGCGAGATTTATGATGCAACACTGCAGCGAGTGCAAAAAAGATGCCTGCAATGGAGCACCTTCCATGAGCATCTCCCTCCCCCTTCTGGGAATTTTTATTTTAGCTTCTTACTTCAAAGCGTAATTTTCGCAAGGTAAAAATTAGGACCTCTGGGATTTTTTCCATTGGTTCGTGATTTTCTAAAAAATTAATTTTAGTTTCTCATCTGAGGAGAGAATGCGAGCGCCTCGCCGATTAAATGTACTTCAAAACTTTACTGCCTCAGAAACTAAAGAAACTTATTTGAAAATGAAAAGCTTTTGCTTTGTGTTCTGACGGGGTACTTGACAAAAATAAAAAAAAATAAAAATATATAAAAAATAATAGTAGGTCAAAGACCAAAATGGATTAAGTCAGGAACTTTTTTCTCCAAAGAGAGGTTTATTAGTTATATTTTAAACTGTGCCCAGTATTCCGTTCCACCCATTAATTTGGGAGCTGCTTTATGTTTTGTGATGAGCGAGTATTAAAAGCAATAATCCAACAGCCTTATAAAAAGCGCGCTAGTCAAAACTAGACGATATATGTGTGATACACTGAAGATTATTTTTGTATCTACTCTATATAATAATTTTTACTTTACTGATAGTATTTGCGCTCGCAAGATTCTCTCTGACACGTACGTTCCATCATTCCATTGAAAAAAATCGGCCTTCCTGTAGAGGGAATTTTCAATTTTATAATCATTATTAATAAGTCAAGCCCCGTCGGGCTTTACATTAACGTTATACATGTACCTCAATTATTATATATATATTCGGAGATAATATACACTGTGTTGTGCAACGATAACTTTGAAATAGATATTAAGAATGTTATGTGTGATTCTATTTTACGCACGAAATTTATATAGTTATATAAATTTAGTATTATATACAATCATGAATGTGCGTCCCGTTGAAAATTTCTTTCTCTTGCGAGTTCTCTTTTTATGGATATTCTAGATAAATTTAAGAGCATGATAAAAAATATGAAATAAGTAAATTGGCTTAGAATTAGTTGGAAAATGTCTCTGGAAAGAAAGAGAGAGTGAAAAAGAGGGAGAAAGTTTCTCGACCCAGTTTGCAAAATTGAATACCACGCTAATAAGCTTAAGATCTAAATAAAGTATTAATACTGCACGAGGAAAAGTACATTTTGAGCAATAAAGGAGTCTTGATCTACTATAAGGTCATTTTATAAATATTATTTTCCTTTTTCCCATTGTTGACATTTTTATTTTATTATTAAACTATACACTTATTAAACCAGCAGCGCGCAAAAAGTTTATATTTTTTTAATAACAAGGTTTCTGTTGGTGCAAAACAAAACAGAGTATTTTTGGACAAAGTAATAACCAATAAATAAATTAATATGTCTACTTACTACAGGAAATGGTAAAATCATTTAAAAGTTTTCTAATTAAATTCGCAATTTTTAGATTGTTTTATTTTTGTTTTATCAACTTTAATTAAGGTTATTTTCATGGAGTAGATAATTTATTTATTCTAAAATGGAAATCCCTGTCACGCACAAGTCACACGAGGGAACTACGGCGAATTATTTCCTAAATCCATGAAGAAAGAAAATCTTTTTAGAAGTTTTCTTTGTCTAAAGAAAAAATAACAGTGAATTCTCAATATGGTTCATATATTTGTATCGTATTGTATTGTAATGTTCATATAATATCAGTTTTCTAATATTTAAACTTTATAATTATTATATGTATTAAATTAATTGAATTTTATAGTGAAGATATGCTTTAAACCCACTGTTTTTAAAATAAATAAATTGATATTCATAATACTTTTGATAATCACAATAATATGAATAGTTTTCTAGCAGAAAAGGTAGTTTATGGTAAGACACTATTTTCACTTTCAAATTCTTTTTCGATTCTTTAACGAAAAAAGAAGGCGTGAATCTCTAGTATTGCGTAAAATTAAAGTTTCAGTTGTGCGCAATTCCACTATATAAAAATCAATAAAATTTTTATCATTCTCATTCTCGTCTTATAATCTCCCGCAGTACTTACACTCAAATCGATACATTTCTTCCTTTAGGAAAAAAGCTATAAAATGGATCTCAAGATTGTTCATCTCTTTTTCCTCCTTTCGATTGTTCTTTTTATAGCATCAGGTAATTTTCATTTTATTTCAGATTCTATAAAACTTAATTTTAGTTATAAATAAATGAAGTTTTTCTGAAAACTTAAGTCTTAAAAATCTTAATTGCAACTTAACTTCAACTTCAACTTAAATCTTAAATTAATTTTATAAGAAAAGGAGATGTTTTTAACTGAAAGGACTTTAATGAAATTTGAAGAAATTATATTCATTTGTCAATGCAAGTGTGATACGAAAATAAAAAGTTGAACATGTAACCAAAAATATTGCAAATAATCGAAAATAATTTGACATGGAATTTTGCTAAAATTATCTTTAAACTGTTTGCTTTTTAATTTTGCCATCAGTTCATAAGTACAAACTTTTATGATGAAAATTTAATTTGATATATTTCGATTCTTTTTCTATTCAGTTTTAATATTATTTCACTGTGCAAAAGAGTATTAAAAAAAAAACAAAAGAACAATTGATACAATTTTTTTCATTTTTTGATGCATTATAATTGAAAGGGCATTTCAGTTTATATAAACAACAAATAATAATTTATTTTTAACTGTGGTTTTATAGAACCGTGACACATACCTTGAACAAAGTTGATATTATTCATTGTAAAAATGCACTGATAGTGTATAAATAGGAAATTTCATGCCATGTGTCACAATTTAACTTCAAGAAAGGTCTATAATGATAAGATGTTCAAAACATGATTGAGATTGTTTTTTTCATTTGTGTGAAATTTCACATACCAAACTCACAAAAAGAAAGTATCCATATCATTGATATTTTCCCAATCATACACATATACATATAAAGAGCAAATATTTTCATCTTAAACAAGTTTCTGCCATTTATTTTACCCTCGATATTTTTGGTTTTGTTTAAAGTTCTATTCCAAAATCCAAACTAATGATTTCTAAATTGGAACTATATGCAAAAGCATTAAAAGATTGTTTATACATTGAATTACATTATTTATAAAGGGTATTTGATACATAATGATGTCAGGAATTACCGACCGATTTTTTATTTATATTTAAAATCGCTGTCTAGTGCGTTTCAATTTTTATTTTGAATAAAACTTTTTTAATCATTTTTTTAAAAATAAAAATTGAAACGCTCCAGACATCAATGCTTAAATATATTCTTTATTATTTGCCAAAATTTTAGCATGATATTTGCATTTCTCTCTTAATAAACCCGCTGAATGTAAATAAAAAATCGGTCGGTAATTCGTGACGTCATTATGTA
>JBAGKK010510124.1:0-14052 GCA_037177015.1 Euceroptres primus | reverse complement strand
TATATATATGTGTATCTCTGGAAATTCGTACTTCTAAATCTCTTATCTGAGTCGGGTCTTGCCCAATGAACCTCCCCTACTTTTCATTAGTCTCTGTTCTTGTCGAAATCAAAATAAAATTATAGATCAGTAAACTTTTTGTTAGTACAATAGAAGTTAACTGGTGCTCAAGAAATATAAATATTTTATAATTGTCTAAATCAGAGCCCTGGCAGCTTCTGACCCAAGCCGCGCCAGGTGAGGGGTAAAATTTGACGAAAATTAATTGAAAGTTTAAAATTCATTATTCAAACATAAAGTCAAATTCAACACAGAAATTCAAAAAATTTGCCAATATACACATTGGACGTAACAGAATGTAATAAAATCAAAAGTTGGAAATAGTTGAAATGTCGAAGAGTATTAACGAGGTTTCAGCGTCAAGAAGATACGTCGGGGAAGGTCAGTCTCGAAAAGAAGATGTCGCAGCGTTGATCGATGTAGCCATTAGTATCGCGTAGAACCGGTGGATCTCATTAACGAGAGTCTGAGGTGTAATCACATATCAGGATAACCGTCGAAGACGCGGACACTGTACTTTCCTGTCGGATGCCCAACCTATAAAAGACTCGTGTGAATAAGCGGTCCAGCAGAAGATCTCGTATCTGTGCGTTCACTGTACCTACTGACGTAATTCGCGCGATCCGTTCCAGCAGAGAATCTATAAAAATGATATATTCCAAGAAAACAGGAAATGGTCTTAGCCTTAGACTTGACGATTCGAGTTCCAGAAATCACTTAAACTGACGTAACTTGAGTGAGCCGCGTCAATGGAACATTTGAAGAACATTACTCTTGGAAGTAAACTAAAAGAATACCTTGTCAAACAGTTTCTCGGATGATCGCTGAAGGACCGTTAACGCAATATTTATGTTCGGGTTTCCCGATCTTTTCAACATAAGGTTCCGCATCACCGAAGTCAGTAAGCTTTTGTTATGACAGTAGGCTATAAAAATATTTTTATTTCTTATTCTCAGAAGAAATCAGCGTTCCAGTGTCGTATAAAATCAGATATTGCAGATCAAATATAAATTATCCAAACAGTAGGAAACTGAACCCAGTATTTTTGTAAATGATTCTTTAGATTATATCACCTTTTTGTAATTAGGCACAGATGCAGTTACAAAAGGAGGAAAATTGAGAGATACGACTCGGGGAATCTGACTGGTAGGAAATCTAATCTAGCTTCCTTTGCTTGGTTGGTAACTCACGTAAATCTTGTAACACGACTTTCAGGATCTACTCGACTAACGAACACTGAGAAAGCTTCCGATGCTAATAAGTTAACCAGAAACTCGTATCTTAAGGAGAACGTAACTCGCCAAGAAAAACGTTCTCCACGACAACAAGTCAAAGACAAAAGTCTTTGACCAAAGCTTGGGTCGTTCACTATTTTCGTGTCTACAATTTTTTCCAACTTGTTCTAAGCGGATCTCTACCTTCTCTTCTTCTTTCTCGATTTCTTATTGCTCTATGCAAATGGAGCGGACGAACCGGGAACATCGTAAGGGGAACAGAATCGATACCAAGTCCTCTTGTACGAACCAAGGACAGGCACTACTTCAACATCGAGATTCGTGACAAGGATGACAGCGAGACGAAGAAAGGGAGTACGAATGAGCTGGAGGAAAAAAGGACGCAAGAAGAATAACAAGAAATTAAGGGTGACCAATATATCGTGGTTAATGACTTCCTGCGGTGGTTTCTGGTTCACTGAATATTCTTGTCCGCAAGTACGACCTTCCTCAAGGACATTTGAGGTAGGAAAGAAGTAACGCGATGGACGATATGAAATTCAGATCTTCGTGCAAGCGTTGTAAAAATGTATATCGAGAATAATTGGCAAAATACGAGAAATGCACGCAAACCTTTTTCAGACTAACGAATCCCAACAAGGTAAAAAATTGATTGATTGGCGTTTGCATTCTGACAACTCCGATCTCAAACAGAAATTGGTCCTCATTCTCTGTCGGCTGAAGCAATTGCTTTGATAGGCAGAATGATTGCACCAAACTAATTTTTGTCCATGCTTGCTTTGAAGGCAATTGAAGCTGTTCTAGATCTTTTTTCAAAAATCAGAATGATATACTTTCTGAAAGATACTTATCTGAATACAATCCAGTTAGATTGTTCTTCCAGTCATAGAATTCTTCATTTAAATAAAAGAAAATTGCGAAATTGAAAAACAAGAACTGTAAATCATAATAACCTACAATTTTCTAGGGTCAAACGTCGAACAATCATCTATTTTTTCCCAGTCAAATTGTTTATGGAGGAACAATATTATTAGCTAATGAACTTAATGTTTGCAAATTTGTCCTACAAACAGGATGAACTTCCAACCATATATTGGCTATGTATCCAGCATGATATTATGAAATATTTCCGAAACATTTTTTTAAGCGTTCTCAATCTTTCTCTGAGAATAATTAATACAGCATCATGAATTTCAGAGTAGATTTATAAAACAAAGTACATGCATCTTATTGTCGAGCTTGAACTCGAATAAGATTGTGCTCATGGTCAATTATCGTGGCAGGGAACTGAAAAGTTAATCATCTGGGGCTTATATAATTATGACTTACGTTACATTGCCTTGGGACACTGTATTATAAAGTCCACTATCAATAAATTAAACTCATGATTCTGTACCGAGTCTTAGAAGGTCGAGAAAGAAGATAATTGCAGTTTTGTGGTTATAGTTAATGCGAGTCTAAAGCGACCCTAAGTGATTTATCGTCCTTCCAAGATCAGCCCCTCGTAGCACGCGCGAATTTATCCATACCCTTTGGATATTTGAATTTATGCATATTTACAGACACAGAAGAAGAAGGAGAGGAAGAAGATGGTCATCTTCGGTCCCCTGAACATCCGCACTTTCTCAATTCACATTTGCATTGGCTGTATAAGGCCCATATACTATCCGGCTATTTAATATCGCTCTCAGATCGCTCGCATCCGGAGGCATAAATCGAACATAAATCTACTAGTCTTTGGCTGCTGTATATTGCTCAGGATTCAAAAATCAGCAAGTATAAATTTATCGGAAAGATTTGAATCAACGCTTGTGAATGTCTCTCTTAGATTTAGAGGACAAGATGGACCGGGAATCCCCCTAGGCTTTTCAGAAGTGCACTAGGAAAAAACTGTAGTTATTTTATCCATGCAACTATTATAGTTTCTTTTCCGTGCAGACAGGCTTTCTGACTAAGAAACCAAGTGAAGGAGAAATCGCAAAAACCAACAGAGTAGGATTTTTAAGGAAAGTAATATGAGAAAAAAGAGTAAGCAAATATTCGTGGAACAAAATGTTGAACGGTTAAAAATGTGCAGGAGAAGAGCTTTACGACAGAAACTCTAAAACCCATAAAAAGTTTTTACAAAGTCTTTGTAGGATATTCTCTGAAAACGCTCGAAAATTACTATACTTAAAGAAAATTCAACAATGTTCCATTCCATGGAGAAAGATAGAAGCGAACGTTAAAGGGAAGCCAAAGGGGGTTTGGTTGGTTCGTCCTTTTCCTCGCGTACACTTTCTAATTACGCTACTCGTCTCGCACTCAGGCGAATAAAATATCCCTAAGAGAATTACTGGAGGCGCCGTGTAGAGATCATCGACTTCCTCGGCGTCACGATCTCATGCGTACACTTTCGCCACTTGCACTTATAAACTATAATGTAAATTGAAATCAGCCCTAGGATCTTAGTTCCAAGGTCGTTCTTGTCGTGCGCGAACACGTCGGGAACATACGAGTGGATGCATGCATCGTACTCTAAAGTCTAAGTGCCTTTAACGCACCAACATATCAGCTCTCGGATGGAACGATTCAAATTTGCATTCGTGAACACGGGGGCTGCAACTGCACGAAGCAGCTGCAGTTGCAGCGTGTCCATGTACATATTGTATATGTAAACGCGGGTGTGTTCATTCGTTCCGCGTTCGTCGACCGAAACTCATTAAATCCAAATAATATCTCATTAACTGCTACAACTGGTACTAGTGGGAGAAATCTACCCTGTAGGGATGCAACTGTTAATAGAATTCAATTTTCAAGTTATCAAGTTGCAACTATGGTAGAAAATACCCACTTTTCAGCAAAATTTGTTTCACGCAATTGCACGAAATCTACTTAAAATCTGCGTCTAATGTTTACTTGTGACACAGCCTGTAAAATACCAAAATTTTTAGTTATTTGTAACTGAATATTCCTAAATTTTTCTTAAATTTACCAAATTGTAACTGAAATTTACCAAACTGTAACTGAAATTTTAGAAACGATAACTGCATAAAGCTTCAGTCTCATGTCTCTGAAAATTGCCATAGAAATTTCTAACAGCGAACACTTCGGTAATAGTCTGTACAAATCGATCTTTAAAATGAGTCAAAGAACTTTGAAAATGGTTCATTATTTCGGAAGCTATTAATATTTCGAAAAAACATCAAGTTTTTCAGTTCCTCAGTAATATCTTCTTATAGAACTGACAATCCCTACACTGTTAAAAAAATCTACCGCTTTTCTACTATTTGGTTTTGTAAGTATGCTAAAGTTTGTAATATAACACTGTTCAGAGAAGTAAATTTACTAAAAAAGCAAAATTATTAACAAATTTTGGTAAAATCGTCACATTCAGAATGAAGATTTTACAGGATATCCTTGCAATTTCAAAAAGTTTGGTAAATTGCAAGCATAACCCGTAAAATCTTCATTCTGAACGTGACGATTTTACCAAAATTTGTTAATAATTTTGCTTTTTTAAGTAAATTTACTTCTCTGAACAGTGTTATATTACAAGCTTTAGCATAATTACAAAACCAAATGGTAGAAAGCGGTAGATTTTTTTACAGTGTAGAGATTATGTCAATTCTATAAGAAGATGAAAAACGGAAAAACTATAAAAACTGAAAACCTTAGTGTTTTTTTCGAAATATTAATAGCTTCTGAAATAATGAAAATTTTCAAAGTTTTTTGACTCATTTTAAAGGTTGATTTGTACAGAATATTACCGAAGTGTTCACTGTTAGAAATTTCCATGACAATTTTCAGAGACATGAGACTGAAGCTTTATGCAGTTATCGTTTCTGAAATTTTAGTTACAGTTTGGTAAATTTCAGTTACAATTTGGTAAATTTAAGAAAAACTTAGGAACATTCAGTTACAAGTAACTAAAAATTTTTATACTTTACAGTCTTTGTCATAAGAGGGGAATTCGGAAAAGTCAATGAAAACTGCAAACTAGGTATAAATCATGATTATGATCCGTTAGAGGTGAATTTACTCTAATGCGCAATATGTTTAAGATGCCACAATTTCTGCAATATTATTTGTGAGCATTCATTTTTTATAAAGAGTTTTGATTTACTGGCTTAGAAAAACAAAAAACACATGTACAAACGATGTCACGTTTTGTAAACAGTCTTACAGGAATGTGAAATACTTTAAACATAAAGTATGGAAGGTAAGCTTTAAAACTATCTTTAGAAATATTTTAAAACTGTAGTGGTTGCGAATTTATTTGATGTAAAAGAAAATAGTGAAATTTTCACTCCTTAATGTGTTTTAAATTTGAAAATGTTGAAAATGAAAAATAGTCAAAAATATCTTCAAAAATAGCTCATTCAAAACAGAATTTTCCAGAGAAAGTAATTATTATGACGAAGATTAATTGTCAGGTTCGGTAAAAAAATTTATCAAAATTTAGTTACAGTTTGGTAAATTGCAGTAACAATTTGCTAAATTTAAGATGAATTTAGGAAAATTTATTTACCGTAACCGAAATTTACGACAAATTCATGAAAATTAAGTTATAGTTTGGTAAACAGTTACAATTTGGTAATTTTCAGATACGGTTTCTGAAAAGTTTCTTAAATTTTATAAAAATTTCTATTACTCTCGTAACCTGAAAGTTCCGAAAATTTTCGAACTTTTCTAACAGTGTTGATAATATTTTACTGAATTTTCGTTTTAAGGGGTAACACGTTGAACTTGGAAACAAATATTGAGAAAATTCAAACATTTATCATCATTTAAAAAAAAAACATGCTAAAAATAAATAAACACCATTTTGTGTTAAAATCTTATAATACCATCATTCTAATTAATGAAATAATAATTTTTTAAAAACTTTTAAGTATAAGGATTCTTCGAATTTTTACCATATTTTAGTTTCAAGCTCAACTACTTGTGCCTTCCAAACTTAAAAAACATATGGAATGAAAATCTCAATCCATTGTTGCCTTTTTATCTTTATGGCTATTGGTGAAAAAATCGTATAGATACAGTCAAAAATGAAGCTGCAGTCAATGTAAAGTTTCCATCCTTACCATCTGATATGGAAGAAATATATTAAATATAAGCTCATTCTGTTTCGAAATTTATTAGAAGCTCCCTTAGGGCGAATTACCTGACAAAAACCCATTTATATTACTGAATGTCTGACCGAAAATTGGCTAAACTACTTATTTTGTAGATTCTCTTTTCCTGTATCAATTATTACTTCTAAATCATTTTTCGATTGACAAGAACTTTCTTAAAAGGCATAAAAAACTTACTCTTTCTTAAAAGGAATGGTCTGACCAAAAAGTGCAAATATCACTGATTCCTTCCCCAGGTGGAAAAATTTTCTAGAATTTAAGTAGAATGGATTCTACATAATCCTGACATGAACTTTAGTCTGAATTCTATATAACCCTGATAATAATTATGATCCTGATATAATTATCATTCAAATTCTATACAATTCTGACATGAATTCTAGTTCTAATTCTATAACATCCTGCTGAGGATTCTGATCCAAATTACCGGACATACGGAGTCCAGAATTCTCGTCACAGAATTCCATAGAATTTGGACTAGAATGTTCGTCCGGATTTTTTAGAATTATGGCTAGAATTCATGTCAGGATTGTATAGAATTTGCACTAGAATTGTAGTTTTTCTGCTTCCATATTGCATTGGATTAATGTCTGTTTTTACATACTATTTTATTTGATTATTATTTGACTTGTTGTCTGACTGAAAACGGTTAATACTACTGATTTTTAATTAATTTTGTATTTATTTATGTTTTATACTTTTTTTCAGCCTCAAAGTTTCGGAATCATTTTGCTTCCTAAAGTCTTTAGAAGCTCTCTAAAGAGAGCTTCTAAAGACTTTAGGAAGCTTCTATTTGCACTGTTTGGAATTATTTGGCAATAACCTATTTGTACCACTAAACGGCTGTCCAAAAATTGAAGAAACTACTTATTTTATATATTTGCTTTTCCTACGTCAATTATTACTTCGAAATTCCATCTAATTGTCAATTTTTCCACAAAATTCTTTCTTAAAAGCGCGTGTATCTCATTCTTATATCATAAGAAGGTATTACTTTTTTAAGTTTAACTTTTATTTAAAGAAAAATAATTTCTAAAATCTATTATTGTATAATTTTTCTGTTGTTTTGTTAAAATACAAGACACACGATTCGATTTACTAATGTGGAAAGAAAATTTGTAAAATATTTTCAAATTACTGGCAATACTCTGTGAAAATTTATCTTTAAAATGAACTGGACTCTGTTATTTAAATTCTTCTTCTTCTGTTATTTTATATAAATATATTACACAAAATTCTATTTACAAAAGAAGAAAGAAAATTGTCAAATATTTTCAATATGTTAGCAATATTCTGTAAAAGAAAATTCATTTTTCGATTATGAATGGTTCTTAGTCGTCCAAACAAAAAAACCTTAAAAATGAACTGGACTTTCTTATCTAAACTCTTCCAAATGAAAAGCAACACTTTGTTATATCAGAATTTCCGAAATTAATCATTTTCAATTTGAATATGACCCTTTAGAAATCTAACTTTATCAATTCAACCTCCTACTTTATCACGAGTGAAAATTTATTTCCCACCTCAAACTAAAGTTCATAAATTCCATCGAATACCTCTTCCAACACGCAGAACAAATTTATTTTGAAAGCGCAATAAAAGCACCGTGAAATTCAGAAATGATTATATAAGCTGGAATCATAATTTCCCCGCTTTCAAAAAGGAATATAATTCATATCCGGAGATGGCATTGGCTTCCAAGAACGTGTCGGAAATAAATAGCAAATTGCATAGAGATATAAACACGAATGATCACAGTCGGTGGTATATTTTTTGCAAGATGCAGCCTTGCGCTTGCGTCGGAGCGAATAGTGCGGAAGACGCCTGTGATCAAATGCAAGGCATACTCTTATATTCTACACAGCTGTAGGCTCTGTAATCAACTTGCAGGCGCAGAGGCGCTACTCGATGCCATGACGCCTCTCTAATGGTAGACTATCCAAGTCTCCAGCTCAGAGGCAGGGTATTGTACTATTCGACACGATCGTATCGTTGGGTCGTTCATTTACCGCGCCAATGACAAGATCGGAAAAAGCGTGACTCCCTGCTCCTTCCTTACCTCCCCCAACTATCTATCTCTTGCTCTCGCAGTTGTTTTTCTTCATTCTTTTTTTTTACTATCGACTATCGAAAGGAACGATCGTGTACGACGTACAGCGACGATAATAATTCTGTCACCGGTTCTTAGCCTTATTTTATTTTCCTCTTCAGACACTGCACTGGCGATATGGTTGCTTCGATAAAAATGTACTGCCGATGAAATATCGTACCGCCTTTGCTCTCTAATAATGATTACTCCATGCGTAACAACATTAACCTATCGAGTCCTCCAGAGGTTGTAAATACTTGTAGAAAAAAAAAACTGTAATTGGACCAGCGGTATATATCCTTGATCCAGCGATAACTGTCAGTCAATCGACGATATTCAAAACATTTTTAAAACCTGATAACGAGAGGTTCTGCACGAGGAGAAAACTGGATAGGGTATGTCGTACTAACCTCAAAATTTTTTTCCTACTTTTTATTTCGCCCAACTCACGTCCACACGAAATGAGATATCAAGTTGAAACTTTGGGAGCTTAAATAGGAGGCACAAAGGAACATTTGTGCATTCCTAAATGTTTATAATTACAAAAAATTGTTCCATCACATTTTTTCAAAATTTTGGTTGGTAATTATAAACATTTAGGAATTGACAAAAGTTCCTTAGTGCCTCCTATTTAAGCTTCCAAAGTTTCAACTTAATGTCATATTTCGTGTGGACGTGAGTTGGGGGAAAAAAGTAGGAAAAAAGTGTTGAGGTTAGTACGACATGCCCTTAAGGTGCCATGGTCCTTCTGAATTACCGACTGGGTTTTACTCGATTTTCGTGCACAAATTAAGCCTCGAGTAATTAATGGATTAAGTTGAAAATCGAAACTCATTCATGAAATTGAATGTAGTTTATGTGCCTAGTACGAAAATTTGGAATTTCGATCACAAAAGTCCATAGAAAGAAAAATATGATAAACACATTCCAACAGCTCTCATATTTTACATGATATCGTAATATTTAACGCTGGGAGGGGCTTTGCCTAACCAGAGGCAATTAAGTTATTGTCTAGAGATTATGAAAAACTAAATTCCGAATCTATAAAAGCCGAAACCGAAACTCGATCTGTACTTTACTGAATGTTTTTTATCACTTTTAATAAATATTAATATACAAATCGAGTTTAAATTTAAACTACTTTCATGAATTTCAGTGTAATTTAATTAATTGCCTAATAAGACGCCAAAATAAAACAAAATAAATTCTTTAATTTAAGCTTCAGAAATTCGCCACTGAAAGTTTTGAGTTGGATTGAACGAACCATATGGCACCTTGAGAACTAGATATTAAAAATGTGGGTACTACCCCGAAACATCTAGATATTATTGCACAACAACTAGAACTTTTTCTTTAATATACGAGATATTACTGGTTAATACCAGAATATATTAATGTTTCTTATAATCTGAGGTGTTAAAATTTAAAATCCTAGATGTTACTGGTTAATATCAGAATATATTTTCGTTCCTATAATAATCTGAGATTTTAAAATTTAAAATCCCAGATGTTGTCGGCTAGTAATAGACCCTTATAATCCGAGATATTAAACGTGAATATCCGAGATATTAAACGCGAATGTCCGAGATGTTAAATACGTAAAACATTTGCGCGCGCATGTATACCTTGCAGTAGCTGAAATTGTCTGAAATCAACGCGTTTTTGGAAATCAGCGTCTTCGGCTCTTCGAACATTTAATTGTTTGTAATAAATCGTGTTTATTAAGTGACCATTAGTATTCATTGTTATTAACTTGTTAAAGCGTAAGTGTAGATTGTGTTTACCTACTCGATGCATGTTGCCTGCAGAATGCAGAGGAAAGGAAACCTAACCTCAAATAAAAAATATTCATTTCCATATCGTAATTTTTTAGCATATAAAAAAGTTACTGTCCTCACAGATTGTCGAAATGTTTCATTGGATTCTAAAGAAATGCACTGAGAAAAATAGACAGTGAAAAGGAGGGGAAGGTAATATCTGGATATTGAATTATGGGGCAGCTATCTAAGATATTATGTGTTATATTATGATTTAATATATGAGATATTATATTATAATATTTAGATATGACACTCTAATATCTTAGATAGCTGTTCCATAGTTCAATAGCCAGATATTAAGTTCTCTTCCTTTTCACTATCTATTTTTCTCAGTGTAGATGATGTAAGCAGTAGGGTGGGCCGAAAAATCAAAATTTTTGAAACTCCAAATGGTCCAGTGCGGAAAAGTGGGGGAATAGCTGCCTTTGATATTTAGCTTTGGGGAAGACAAATCGAGGCCAACAAAATTTTTTGAAATTAATTAATATTTGACCCTCGCGAATTGGGATCCAAGTTTTCAATTTTGACCAATTTTTTGACTTCATTTCCTATGGCCAAAAATTATTGCGAATTTTTAGTAATTAAAATTTTTGGTAGTAAACAATAATATTAAATTACAAATTAAAAAAAATAATTATTCAAGTTAGAATTTTTTTATATGTGAAAAAAATTCGTTTTTTGAGTTTTTTATTTCCACATTCTTTAGAAAAAAATTGAACATGCGATTGAAATTTTTCAGCTTGAATCAAAGAAATATGTTATTATTTTGTTAGCATCAAAAAAATCTTGTCTTAGTTTTTGAAGCAATAAAAAATTGTGAATTTCGCTTTTTTGAGTGATTTTGACATCTTACGCAAAACCAAAAAAATTTTTTTTATGCTAACAAAATGATAAAATGTTTCTTCGATTTAAGTTGAACAAAATTTCAACCACATGTTCAATTTTTTTTTAATGTGGAAATAATAAAATTCAAGAAACGAATTTTTTGCACATTTTCAAAAAATTCGAACTTGAACATTTATTTTTTTTTAAATTTGATATTATTGTTCAATAGTAAAAACTGCACCTAAAAAAAATATTCCATAATTTTTGGCCCATAGAAAATGAAGTTGAAAAATTGGTCAAAATTCAAAACTTTGACCCCGTTGCGTGAGGGTAAAATATTAACCTATTTCGAAAATTCCTTTTGGCCTTGATTTGCCTTTTCGAAAGGCAACTTTTTCGCCCTGGACTGTTTCGAGTTTCGAAAATACATATTAAGATAATAATATTGTTTGTTTAATAATAAATTAATATTAATATTATAATAATATTAATATTAATAATAAATTAATATTCATATTATAATAATATTAATTTTAATAATAAATTAATATTAATTTGTTTAATAATGCTTTTCGGCCCACCTTAGTAAGCAAGCTCTTGAAAAAGTGGTTAGTCTTTAGAAGTTTGAAGGTACGTTTGATTAGTATTAGCGTTTTCCATGCCAAAATGTACAAGCACTTTAATGTTAAAATTTACTTCATAACGGACTGCGATGAATACAAAATTGTAATTTGATTTTGAATAAACTTGTAATACGTTTTCAAAACTTTTAAGCCTAATTATTTCTCACTCCATTTGTGTTTACACGCTCCAAATCTGAATCAGTCCATTTAGCTGATTAATCAATGTAACATCGAATAAAATTAATTTAATTAAATCATTTTGGTCGACATTACATTTATTGATCGTCAAAATGATTGATCCAAATTAAAAATGTAATCAAAAAATAAATTTTAGTATCTTAGATAGTTATTAGTAATATTAGTTATTATAGATATTAGTAATAAGCAGTAATATTTTAGATAATTCACTATAAGATCTTGGATATTTCTCTTTAATATCCGGTATTTTAAAATTTAACATCTCAGCTATTTAATGTTAATATCTAGGATATTACCTGTTTTAAAATTTAACATCTCAGCTATTTAATATTAATATCAAGGATATTACCAGTTTTTAAATCTAGGCTACTAATGTTAAAATCTAGATATTTATGCCTAATATCTTAGATATTAAGAGTTTTAATATCTGTGCACCTTAAATCTTAATATCTAGATCGTCGTCCCATAGTAAAATTTCAGATATATTACGTCTTAATATTCAGATGTTAACCGGAAATAACCATTTTTCTCAGTGTAGCTGAATCAAGGATAGTGATACTCTATTTCAATTATATGTACGCCTGATATAATCAGTTTTCAACCTTTAGTAGAATTCGATAGAAATATTGTCGAGGATTGGAGAACTGTTTGTTTTTTAGGCAGCACCAGTCAAGAACCTTATTTTCTTTCTTGCATAACAGCTAATCATCTCTTACAGAGAGATATTCCAATAATATGCAATTACATAACTTGAGAAATGATCACTTTGCCCAGAGGCCCTTTTAGCCCCGGTTTTTTTTTTCTGAGCTGGAAAGACTCCCTTTCTTTAGAGCCTGGAGAAACGAAAACGAACAATACAATGTAAGCTTCTTCAGAAGAGAAGTATGCCAATCAATCTTCGCCTATAGTCTATACATCAGTATCAAATGTCCTATAAGGTTAAGGTTTAAATATTCGCATAAATCCTTCCCATAAATCTCCCCTTTGGTGCATTTATCTGAAGAAATACCTCCAGCCAAAGGAAAAAAAACAATGTGTAAAAGGAGTATAACAAAACTAAAGAGTATAGGTGTTAGTTGGAGATTGCCGGGAAATTCTATGTCGTTAAGGATCATATTTTGCCACGTAGAGTCGCCATTAAAATCTTCTTGCCAGTTTTATGGCAAGGTCCGACCGGCGTTTATCACGCTTGTAATACCCTGCGCCCCTTTTCCTATATTCCCTATCCTGTGCCATCGTCGCTTCTTCATCATATCCACATCTTTATTTATATCTTTTCTCGCAGGGCTTATGTTCCCTTTTCTCGGTAGAAAACCGACCAGAGATGCTGGGAAATCAGAGTAGGTGGTTAACCAAAAGGGCGCCAAGAATTTCTCCTATAATTAAACCTGTCTCGGACATTCTTACCGACGGCAACATTTTTACTTATCGAGATCGTTGACATAAGATGAGGTAATAAATATATGACGAGAGTCTAGAAAGAATTTCTGGTCTGATAAGCTTTAGTATGCTAATAGATGACACTATTTAGGAAAGAATTTTATTTCTGTACTTTGATGGACAAAAAATGAAAGACATTAGAGAAACGATGAAAAGATAAGATAAGATATGTTTTAAAATTTGAATTGTTTTGAAGAATAAGGTTTATTATGTTTTTAGAACTATCCTACCTTGTTTTCTGTAAAATTCTATCTATTTATGTCCAGTTTTGTCGCTTTGTGTTGTTTTTTCCTGTCCATTTTTTTCTGTCCTATTGAATCTGATTTCATTATATTACATATTTTTGACATCTGATTCAATCTGATTTCATTATATCATATTTTTTTCTAACCCAGACTAGAATTGGATAGAAATAGAAAACATTTAGTGGGATAAAAATGAATAATTTTCTGTCAAATAGGAATAAAATATATAGCATATATCATTAAATACCATATTCCATTTAAAAAAAGAATAGGGAAAATAAAAATATTTTATAAAAACACTCCTTTTGTTGGCATAAAATACGACGCATGTTATGTCGATGTAAAATAAAACGGTAAAATGTAGAATAAAAAGGGATATCCCTGTTTATTCTACATTCTA